>JABFOX010002756.1:0-11069 GCA_022817665.1 Axea sp. ZL-2020 | reverse complement strand
GCTCAAGCAACCAAGAAAGTAGCTCCCACTGAATGCACTAAATCATCTCAAATTCTATCGAACATTAGCGAGTACAACACAAACTCCACATCAAGGATTAAAGACAAAAGGTCGATCTCAATTCACATTGAAATAAGATAAATATACAAATGAAATGTTATCTTATTTCAACAAGTTATTAAGTACATTGGAACATAAATACAGTTACGTACAATTATATTTGTGTTTCATTTTTATAGAAAATGTGCATAATTATGATTAACGAATTTCATACTTCTTTGGTTAAAATGTGCTTTAGTTCGGATACGCTTCCATAAGTTAATAAAATAATTAAAGTTCAAATATTTATAAACATATAAATTGTTTACTTTTGTCAACCATTTCCTAAAAGAATGTAGTAAAATTTAAAGTAGTTGATTTAAATATACACGCCATGATAATCACATAAAGTTAAATAAAGTATAAATAAATTTAATTATTTACCTACTTGTAAAGCAAGATATTTATAAATGTTCAAATATCCTTAAGAAGTATTTTCAACGTAAATATAATTGTATCATTATTCAACTTTTTTTAACATTTTATTTTATTTCCGAAAGCATGTTATTTACTTCCTCTCAGAAAAACACTTTGCGCTTACAAAATTTAATTAAAATCGCATATTAATAAAGATGCAAAGCTTCGATATTTCCTTTGACTTTCCTAAATCCGATCACGCGTACAGACATTTTAGATAGAGATGGATGAAAGTCTTTGATGTAACACTAAATAGTCTTCATCCTACGTCTTGTTTCTGATTAACGTTTTACTATTTTCAGAATATGTATCTCAAATTACATAAACATATTTATTATTAAAAAAATTTTTTGAATTATTTTTCAATGAACTTGAAAAATAATATATAAATATAATTATTGAACGAATTATAATATAATAATAATTATAAAATAAGTAAATAGTTGTGTGAAAATAACAGTCATTAAATAACGATGAAATTCATACTTTATTTCACGTCAACAATTTTTGTCAATAAATAAGTTTATGTTCTCAATAACGAGTTCATTTGACCAGTTGCATCGAATACCTTTTCAGTGAACTAATTAAGCAATGAAATGATTCGTTTAAATAGTGAAGCTCCATAAACTCTTGGCACAATCGCTTATATAAATTGTAACTGTTCATAAAATCGAAAAAGACCGTATCACCACATTTACCAATTTCTATATAAATGGGACGAATTCCACATTCACATTTCCCTTGTATCTGTACAAATTTTTCCTTTCTTTTCCTCATCGCTAACTCCTATCGGACCTAATTACTGACTCGTGCACACGGTAACCGCTAAATACCATGTAATTAACCTATTTTTTTATACCACGCGAGGCTTATTGATGAAGTTGCGGATATTATTTAATGACCGCGCACGTTGGAAACTATGCGACGCGCATTCCGCACGAGAGCTTTTGTTGCAAGCGGCTTTGTTCAAACAGTTATACCACATAGGTACAGTTATAATCCGCTCAGCATGGATTCCAGCTACTGCTCATCGCTATCGTGATATATGCAAGTCTGATGCCGTTGAGTAGCCCATTACGCTACGTGATTGTGAACACGAAAGCGAACGAATCAAACTTTATCCAAAATGTCTGTACGTGTAATCGCATCTCAGAAAGTTAAATTAAAAGTTTGTTCAACCAATGACTTTATGTCATGTTCATATTTTTTAACTGATAATTTTTTATTTCATTAAAATAATAACAATTTTAAATTCGCGCAAAAATGTATACTTATGTTTTTTATGTATAATTTGTTACATTTCATATATGTGTAAATTTTTACGTTTTACTTACTACAAATGATGTCATTATATGACATTATTTAACTATTATTAGTCTAATTTCATTTTATAATTTTTGAAGAATACACAGAATTTACTTGGATTTAAAGCATTGAATTATTTTCGTTAAAAATACTCCATAGTTACAAATATGTACTTTATGTTATTTTAATACGTTCAAAAATTAATTATATCAAATAGCATTTACATTACGTGAACAACAGTATTTAACAATATTCTGTATATTTGCATATTATTGTATTTGTTTTCTACTGCATTTTGTACTAGATTCACTGAACCTATTTTTACACGAAAACGTGGTTTTACGATTCCGCATATAAATAATCTATATTAAAAATAACGTGTCATGATTCCATCAGAAGATTCTACGTATAGTGTAACAACACATTAAAGACCTTTAATCCAAAAATATCTCAATTTATGGAATCAAATATTACAACTGAATCAGTATTTAGAAAATACAAAATATATACAATAAGATATGAGTATAATATAATTTCAATTTTAAGCAAGTTTATGTTTATATTGCTTATTACATATTAAGTTAATGTTATATTTAGTTCTAATCATTTAATTTTGATGGTGTGCATTTTGTAAAGCTTTAAAATGCATTTTCATTCGTTTAAACGTTATTCTTCTATTGCAAATGATCATTGTACTTCATAAAAGATAATATATACCTTTTGAACTATAAAGTTAAATATAAGCACTTTAAGTAAATAATAATATATTACATAAATATGTAGAAATGTAAATATCGACAACAATTTATATCCCGTAAGAGGGTAGTGTTACATATTTTCTTATGAATTTGTAGTGTTGAATACAAATCTAAAGTCAATATATGGTCATATATACGGTCATTAATCATTTTAAAAATATTTGAAGTTTTTAAAATAATTTTTAAACAAGAAACAGTCATACAGTTGTTTAATTTTTGTGAATATACGTTAGTAAAATTAATATAGAACGATTCTTATATAAAATTAACGTAAAATATTTTTCAAGATAGTAACTGAGGTAAATACCACATGCCCTTACAAAAAAATTCTCTTTGAAGTTAGCTTTGCTTATGCAAAATTTTGAAATAAGTAATAGTTTTAACTTAAACAAGGCGTTATAGAATTGGTTTATATAATGAATATATAGGGTGAATAAAACGTATGGATGCACTCAAATATTGATAAAAATATATATAAAATCAAAAAGTAAAAAATACGTGTTTATTATCAAAAAAAAAAAAAAACCTATTCAATGATATTAAACTTGATTCTCCAACTTTATCCTCTGGAGATCCGGGGAACAATTCCACCGCGGAGAACAAATCTGATATCTTAAGAAAGAATCCATCTTTTATTGCAGATTTTAATTTTACGTTACAAAGTATCTCGAATTTATTTGAATATCTTCTTTCAAATTATGGTTAATCGAAAGCTATAACAAATTAAATTTACCATTTAATATTATTCTAGAATACTATTGATAGAGAAAGGCTAAGGTATCTAAAGTTATATTTTCTCCAGATCAGATGTTGATAAACGATAAAATTAAACTGTTATAACTTTTGATTAACGCACAATACCAAAAAACGTTTTCAAATAAACCTGACACATTTTATGCTGTAGAAACCAAATTTCTAACACAAAATATGTTTTTGGTTTGAGGAATCAAGTTGGATATCATTGGGTAGCTTTTTAAAAAAATATTAAATAGGTATTTTGATTTTTTTTTCATATAGAATGCATTTTTCAAGATATTTGATCTCGTTCGCACTTTTCATACACTCTGTATATTCATTAAATTGTAATATAAAATCACTTCTATAATGACTAGTTATATACATATCTAGCCATGCATATATATATTGTTTTGAAACTTAGTTTCACGTAGCTTCACTTTGTGCACCATGTGCATACATGGTTTAGATAGTGTATGTATAATATGCATTTCTGATATTTATTACAAAAATATAATAAATGGTCAGTAATTTTTCTCCAGAAAGTTTCAAAAATGAACACTATCCATGCTGTAAAACTCCTAAGCTTTGTATGCCCATGGCACAAGAAGCGAAACTGAGCGCAAGGAAATTTTAAAATAATGAACACGTATATAAAATGCTATTTGAGATCAAAGTAAGTTTTATAGCACTTTTTTTTGGATACAAAATTTTACGTATAACGATAAAATTAATGACCATTGTGTTTTCGCTTTCAATTCAGCGTACGGTAACAAACAAAATAATATGCATCTTAACATTTGTTGAGAGGAAGGAACTATATATTATTTTTATTACAAATCTATGTAGCATGATTAATAGATAATAATTGTAAAGATAATAAAAATATAGATTGTAAATAACGTTAAAATAAAATGTAACAAATATCAATACATTTGTTATTTTGTGGCAAGAATAGTATTCTAATTTACATTATTTTTATTCCATCGAATTATTTCTTGTTATAAGTATAAACGTTTTATCATGGTGATCTTTATTACCATTACGTTAAAATTATAGAGCGTCATTATTTCATAGAACATATATATGTTCTGATGAGCTTTAAATATCATCAGTACAAATCCTTGTGAATTTGTATTAAATCCTCACCAATTCATTGGACTGTTTAGTATGGGTCACTGGTAGATTTAAATGCATCATTACTGGTTATTCGCAAGACTCCAATATAATGGTAAATAATTAACATTAATTTGCAATGAAGGATATTTCTATTAATATCGTATAACGTCTTCTCATAGTTCTTTATTACGTATTATATAATCCGGATTAATATTAAAGCAAACGTTCTAATTAAAATAATATTTTTATTTAAAACCAATTATAAATCAATTCTAAAATCATTTATATATCAATTAATATGTAACTGTAATTTCATTGCTCTTTTGAAAAGCAGAAAAGATTTTCATTCCATTTTAAAAACTCTTACAATTCATTTTCTAGACTTTAAAAATAAACTTATTAGTTAATTACAATGCTTCAATAATAGCTACTACAGGATATAATTAAATCATTAGTAATTAACTGCCAAATAAAATTGTATCATGACATCTATTTTAACAAATACATTTGCAAATAGACTTCATTATACAAATAAATTTTAAAGTAAATTATATATCATTTAATAATATATATATTTATATATAATTAATTCGTATATAAATAATTCAAAAATTGATTATAACAATTCGGTGAACAAATCACCATTGAAATATAACTTATTACTCTTCGAAATCGACACCGATAAATTTCTAATACTATTTCCTTGAAGCAGTGATTAGTATTGAGTGCATTACTTTACAGATATGGTTATTCCATACAAAACGAATACAGTAATATTGGATTTCCTGGTATATAGTTCTAGACCAATCACCAAGCATTTCAATAACTGTTGAACTTTAGAATTGCACTTGCTGCAGTAAATGTTAGATTTGAAATCTGAAAATGTGGTTAGCATTGCACTACTCAATGTAATACATTGTATGAATAATTTTTGTCAAAATGATAATTTTTTCCCCTGTTTGTTTCATATTTTTGAATTAATACAGCATATTATTCTTCAAACTAAATTGGACATTTTGTGAACTTTTTCACATTTTATTTAAAATAAATGCACATTTTATTTAAAAAAAAATCCTTTTCACTTTTCCTCAATTCAGTTATAAAATATCGCACAAAATCACAAGTGAATAACCATTTGTTCGATTTTATTCAAATGCCTTTATTACAAGTAACTTGGCGCTCTTTGACTGCTGGTCACAGCTTCCGAGCTCCTGAGCTTTACGAAAATGTAGTCTTTAGAAGTTTCCCCTTGGGTGTTTCCCGATATCCCAGCACCGCCGCGGAAAATGCTCCATACAATTGATATTTTTCAGCAAGAAATATTTTAGTAAAGATTGCTCAGTAAAACTCGTTCGCAAGGTAGCAAGATTTTTCATGCAGATGATCACTGTCAAGAGAGACAACTAGTACGACTTAGCGACGTCATCTTGCGTGTACAAAGCCATCAATCTTTTCCGTAACCCCGGTACTTCATTTTTTTTTTCACTTTTTTTTCAACAATGAAATGTACGCTGGAAATTTTTCCGAGAAAAGATACACCAAAAAATGCTAAAGAGACATTTTGTTCGCAATAAAAAATTGAATGCCAGTATTTAAGATGCGATTGAAATAACCGAGATTTGTTGAGATTTTTCGACTTGAAATAAAAGATAAACGAAGTTTTTTAAAAGGTATAAGCGTGGAAATAATATTTATCATTTAACAAAGACCTGAATCTTAACTTAACAAATCGCGCAACACAGTTTAACAATTAAATTTCAACTTAATCCAACAAAGCCTTCGTCGGCGATCCTTGTGGAAGTAATTGGAACAAAAAGAGGTGAAACGACTTCCATTTTTTGTGAACTTTTAATCTTTAATTTGGCAGAAATAGTTTTATCAAAGAGAAAATACTTTTCTGCAAGGACTTTATGTAGCAATTAAAAGCAATAATAAAATATATTGATAAGTGTAAAATTTAAAATTAATATACTGTTTCATTTGCTTTTAATTGAATTGTATTAAAATAATATATGACATACTATTTTTAAGAACAATTATAATTTGTTTTTCACTTAAAGTTTATCACCAGCGCTGGAACAGAGTCCAATATGAAGGAATTTAAAAACTTTCGAGTCAGTTCTCGAAATTGCAGATTAGACATTTGCTACTGAAATGGGAATTCATTACAATTATTGGAAAATTTTCAATGAACATTGTTGAAATTTTACTTTGTTATATAATATACCTTTAATTAATGTAATATGATATATTATATTTAATTAAAACAACTTAATTGCTTCATGAAACGCTTAAATACTTTGTTCTTATTTTTTAAATAACAAAAAAATTATTAGTTTATACTTTGCAGTTCTTTAACGTAATAATCATAATTTGTAGGATGAATTATATACTTTAGAAAAACGACATGTTCTCGTCATTTGAAACATGATAAACAAATTATGCTTTATTCAGAGTAAGAATATGATGTTTGAATGAAACTTTTCATTGCTCAAGTGTTGAAATAATAGAGATACTTGGTTGTGTATGATGGACCAAGTTAAACCTTGTTCAACTTGTAGATAGCAAATCGATAAATTCGATCTGCAAGTTAGTGTTTGGTTCTCTAAAACGTCTAGTGAAGCTTGGCAGGACTAAGGAATACGAATAATAAGGTACCCTGAAAACTCACTCCAATCATTTGTGTAAATCTTATATAACAACGCGATAACGGAATGGTAACGACGCAGCATAAATGTCACTGTCGGGACGACGATGCGCCCGTTACCGTACAGATATGCTCGACGTTTCGTTTTCTTCCCTTTCATTTTATATTAGACTCATGTATTTCTTATTCGTGAAGACGATACACTTGGAAAATTGAATGCCTCTTAAAAAAGGACACGATGAAATATTCTTTATGCTGAATCCACTGGGAGATTGTATTTTTACATTTTAAATAATGACTACACCTAAAGGACACGCATTTCTTCTTGCGATATGAGAAAATGAACACAGACTTGTCCTAAAATTATCTTTCATTTCATTGATATTTCATTTTAGAAACAAGGGTATAGATTATCAGTTCAATAAAAACAGTCCCAACAGTTTATTTATATCATCTCGATATTTCAATGCAACTAACGACTATGTCATTGAAACTAATTTTTATTTCTCAGATTACGTAAAGATTTGAGATTGTCGTTTTATTTAATGAGCATTTTTAAAACCTTGTCAATAATTGATACTAATGATAATCATGTAAATATTTGTACATATAATTAATAAGGTTAAATTAGACATGTGGCTTATTGTTATAAATAGTCGAAAATTTTTCATTTTTATGTTTATATTTTTAACAGTAAATTTGTAATAGACTTTTGTGTTACTTTGTCTTAGATACTTTTTAATTTCATAATAACACAAAATGTACAATGCTGTAAAAATGATTAAATTTACAAACCATTAGATCAAGTTGCCATCTATTCGTACTGATATAGTTTTAATTGTAACTTAATTTATCATTGGAATTAAAATGAATACATGTATTGGTATCTTTATTATATAGTTATATTTAAGTGTTAGTTATTGCATACAACATATGAAATATATAAAAAGTATTTATGAAGTAGTGTATAAACTTGCATCAAGGTTCTAATAAAATTAAAAATTACTATTACCCTATAAAAATTTATCAGTATTTCAAACACAATACTTTCATATAAAAGATTACCAAAAAAAAATACAACAATACATCGATATTGTTTATCTGACTTTTCCATTTGTTTTGTTCAGCGATATAGTCTTAGAGTTAAAAAGTAAATAAGAACGACACTCAATAAAAACGATATATAAGGGGGATGAAAATAACATTCAAATAAAAACAACTGGAAGAGTAATAAAAAAAATAAAAATAAAAATAATAATAAATGAAAATAAGTAAATCGTTAAATCGTTTCAAGAACCAGTTTCCCACAAAAACAATAATGCCAAACATTTTTCCATCGAGCCTAATACATTCTAAGAGCCATTATCCAATTTTCACATCTTCACAATACCTTCTCACAAACGTCGAAATAAAAAGGAAAAGAATGAGAAGGCAAACTTGGTCATTAATAAAATAAACATCTCGACTCCATAAAAATATCAAACGATCACAATTACACTCGAACGCGCGGGATCTTATAACGCCCGATTGTCACAAAAACCTATTTACAAAACAAACCTTGTGCCCTAACCAACGCGAATCGCCACAACAAAACCCATAAAAGCGCGTCGTTCTCTGTCTGGGCGCGTCGCGCAAAAAGTAAATGCAGTCGCATAAATTATCAGCCGAACGGCACGTTAATTACGCAAACGAGTCGCGAATTGATACGAAAAAAATGCGCAAGGAAAAGTGCTAAAATGTGACTAAAGCAATCCCAAAATGGGTATAAACAACGCGAATACCATCTACGGACATAAAACCCCGCGTTATTTATTGTCATTTAACACCTTAATGAAGAATCCGAATTTACAACAATTTAGCACGATTTATGAATGGAATAAACGTTATATCGCACCGAATGTGTGAGGCGCGGATAGCGCCACCTATTACAATGTAAATGCGTTATTCTGAGTTCACCCTTTATTCTGTATCTGCCCCCTCCAAACAATGAAACCTTACTATCAGTAGCAACTAAATATCAGAATTTAATCGTTCCGCGTGTAATTACAAAGCTGATATATAGCGCATTTTTCAGCCCGGCCAAGCTTATATTTCTCACAAGCGGCAGAAGGGAAACCACGGCGTAAATTGAAAGAGGGCATGGCACTGTCTTGTTGTGTTTAAAAAGGCAATTGGCAGGCCTGAGATACGGCCTATATATTATGAGAACAGTGGTGGTAGATGGTTAAGTCGATAGCGCCGCTAACCAGCCTCGACTTACCTTTCGCGAACGCGCGCTAACGTTCCCCTCCGCAAATGCGTTTCTCGTGTAACCAGCGCTGCGGGCTCCGAAACACGCGATTTACTTTGACGCACTTTTGCCTCCAAATATCGCGCTTTTGGCGAGTTCAAACCGCGTCTGTTTAAAGACTTTTAAAGGAATTTTCGATATTGGAAAACGAATCGTTGATTCAAATATATCATAGCTTTAACTTTGTTTATTTATTATAATTTATTATACATTACATTCAGTTATTATATTTTTCATCTGAAAATAAATACTTTAGTTTTGAAAGCCTAACAATTAGCAGTTTTCGTTCACGATTTCACAAATTATTGTAATAAATAGTTTCATCGTATTTTACATAATTATACAGAATTTAATACACAATAAAAAATTTTGATGAAAAATATGAATCACATATTTTTAAAGTCGTTATTGCAACCAGTAAAATACATTTTTTTATTCTGAAATAATGTTGAACATCCTCCGAAATAAAATTTATTTCCTCGAAGAAATTCGCCCTAAAATCCTACACGTAACTAACTAAACTAACGAACGTTCCGATATATTACAAGTAACGAACAGTGTATCGAAACAAAATGTGATTTATATATAAACTTACACATTGGCTTTGCCATTTCACGAAATTGAAAAATCAAATTCATCCCAACTACACGGATTTTCGCTCGCGAAAATAATTAAAATTGACATCGTAAGAATTGGTTTAGAACCATGTCGATCAATAGAACTCTTAGAACACGATTGAAATGTATATTAATTTGTATGGCATTCTTTACAACCATTTGCTTAAAATATTGTATTCCAGACAAAGCTCTTTGCAAATCCTGTGCATACAATATTTCGGAAACTTTTCTACGTGTGACGTTTTCTGCCAGAAAATAAACAGAAAGATAACTGTCTGACACGTGAAATGACGTATCTTTTTTTACTGTCTCACTGTTATCAATATGGTAAAAAACTACATCTATCATTTTGATAGACGTGGTTTTCTGCTTTCTATAAGTTTTGCATTCTTTATGGTTTTTGCAATAATTTTACTATTTAAAAAGATGTTATAAAGCAATAAAAACTTGTTTTATGACAACGTACAATACAAATTGCAATTTGAATAATTATTTCTCCTACATTTTACAAAAAATTCATTAAAAAATTACTTCGAGGTCAAATTAAAAATTACTGTATTATATGTTAAAAATTTGTAAATCTCTCTTATTTTTATTTCAATAAACTTAAAAATTCATATTCAATGTAATGAGTTCTCACTTCATAAAACAGGGTAACCATTTTTTAGTGAACTTTTTCTATCGTGAATATTTTATTTAATCATAACTAACTAATAAAATACCACAAATCAAATGCAATGTAATACAATTTTTCCCTTAAAGTATAAAACGTTCTTTTTCCTTTAACAATTTTTTTCAACTTATAAGAAACGTTCAATAATTACTTAGTCAGTAATAATAAAAAAAAAAAAAAAAAAAAAAAAAAAAATATCTTTAGAAAAAATTTTTTATTTTTCAAAAAAAAAATAAACTATTTGATAAAACTTATATTTTAATATTTTTTATCTAATATTGTATTTTAAAAACATAATTTTTTATCTACTAATTCAGTTTAACTGTAATTATATTTAAATATTGTTAAACTTATTTGAATATTAAAATAAAATAATAAACAATTAAAATAAAAAATATACTTTTTAATT
>JABFOX010002755.1:0-11069 GCA_022817665.1 Axea sp. ZL-2020 | reverse complement strand
AATTGGGAATTATATCCAAAAAATTTTTTTACATAACTAAATAAAATACTGTGATTTAAAATAGGATGACGATAATTTTTGGTTGAAAAAATTTTTGAATTTTTTAAAACATGTGTCGTTCAAAATTAATTAATGTTTTCGTTTCTTTAAAATCGAAAAAAAAAAAACTATCGAGATTATATAAAGCACACGACTCACTAAGTACACGAGATAACTTTATATAAAATTATCTACATGAAAAAATGTTTAAAACATTTATTGTAAATGAATATGTTTACAATTCTAGTTTCACATATTGCACGGTTCATTAAATTTACTAACGTTATTACAATGTTAACAAATATGCACTACACATGTTACTTATATCGTAACAACAACTGAATTTCAAACTTGATAAAATGGCATAAACACTGGGCTACTTATCACGCTGGTGTTTCATAATAGAAATTTAAGCACCGCGCTCAGTATTGTATCGAACAAAGATTATGATTTACAATGAAAACCTGTACTGGAAAGTTTAATACTGACGTTTAAAATGAGGAAATATATATCGTATCGTATCACATCATATCCCGCAAATCTGTTTAACCATGTGAATTGTAACAAGGTACATAGTATTAATGACTAAACGATTCATTTACAACTTACTAAATAATACATTTATTTTTATTTAGTTAATATTTTAAATTTGGCAGTAGAATATCGATAACTTGTTTAAATGATCAATTAATTTGAATATACATTTGAAAAATAAAAAATTCTTCATTACAATAAGTTTACGTGCATTTATGTGAATTTAATACAGTTTATAAAATAATAAACGTTTCCTGTTTTTTTGTCAAAACATACTGTTTACGAATGTTTCATTTAATTGTTCAATTTTATTCGCAGCACAACAACTGACTGAAATTTCATCCATTTTTAATCTAAATTTATTAATTCTATAATTTCTTGAATTGTAAATAAAAGAATTGTTGATTTTAGTTCTTGGAATTACGATCGATTATTGTCCTCAATAAAGAAACGTGATGTCAATAATGCATATGTTCATTTGTTTAGCACACATGAAAACAACATTTATCATTTTTCGTTATTCGCTTCCTAAATATTTTTGCAACTATACGATACAATTAGATCGCGCGGAATAGTAATGTTGAGCGAGAATTTTAGAAAGACTTTTTTATGCTGTTGACGAATAAATATTTCATGAATTTAGTTATGTGATTTCATTTGAGTGTTTCCTTCGTGGGATTCGTACAATTGTAGTTGTATCTAGACTGAATGTGCGAGAAACGTGTGTTTTTTAAATACAACACAAACATAACAAAGTTGATATTTTTTAACGTTGCTTTTACGCAAGTTTAAAAATATGTTTCATTCAACTCCAACACGCTTCAATTGAGTATATCTTAAACTGAATTTGGCTATACTTTTAACTTAAAAGATGCACACCGTTGACTTCATGGAAGTACTCGAACATTCATATATTTGACATTCAACTCACATAAACTTATTATAGTGGATTTGAAACCGAGTTTGAGTTCAATAGTTTAAATGAAATAAAATGTGTTACTGATTATATTGCAGCAAAAAAATACTATTTACAAATACATGCACAATTCATTTGCGTAATATACTCGAATCAAATTTAATTTTTTTTTTTTTTCATTCTAAACAGAATGATACAAAAATTAGTTAACTGACTGAATGGAATACCTTTAACTGACATAAGTTAGCTGTTATGTAACTACAAACCATCGTTTTTTCTTTTCTCAAATAAAAAAGCTACTGTCTACAAGCAGTAATTGAGGTAAGCAAAATTATTATTATTGTTATTATTATTATTATTATGATTATTATTATTATATAATTGTTTAAACTACCCCTAAGAAAACATGTATATTAATCAACATTAAGTAAGCATTGACCGAAACAAAGTTGAATCAAAAGTTGACATTGAGAGTTGTAAATCGATCGAATAGTATCAAAATTGAGTTAGATCGTCGACACAACTTTCATAATGAAACGAATTGACGATTTTTGTTATAATAATTTTAAACGATAAACACTGGTATAAAACCCGATTAAAAGCGTTAGCTAATTCGTGAACAATTTGCCAGTGCAAAGCAATATTTGAAAATGCCATATTTTCCTAGACCACGAACAAACGTCGTTAAATTGTAAATAAAGATATTATTTCTAACGAGATCGCTAATAGCGGCAATTAAATCCTTTATGGCTGAAAAATGGTTTTTCATAAATCGTTGATTAAATTAGAAAAAGACACCGAAGTTGGGTCTAGACAGGTATTCCCTTTTCGGTTTAATTTCCTCTAACTTCATCTTTTTAATTCCAAGTTCCTGAAATTCTTTAGCAGCGTTTGCACTCTGTTGACCCAAGCTCCACTCTCGCAATGAAATTATTTTGCGATTCGCAACAAAGGAGTCCGATAATTCAAGCGACTATTTTTAACATTTTTGTATACAAAATTAAACGTCCGTTGTGATTAAATGCCATTTTTTTCGACAGTCGATTTTCCAGTCATAAATAAATATTCGAATCAAATTCAGTAAAACGGAAATACTCAACTTTCGGGAACTGTGCAAATAACTCATCCAGCTTACTTTTTTTCTCATTGTTCTTTTACAGAATTAGTTATATTTTTTATTTATTTATTTATTTATTTATTTTTTATCTAACGATATACAGAGCGATAAAAACCCGCAGTCACATTCTTGCCAACGTTATTCGGTCTAGCGAGTCGTCAACGCGAGACTTTACATTTTGTCGCAGAGGAAACTTTGTTGCAGTAAAACAGTAAATCGTGGTACAATTTTATCTCCCGTCGTAATTTTCGTCCGCGGAATAGAAGGATAAACGAATTTTGTTCGGTATTTTTTTATTTAATCGAACTTTTAATTTGGATTTTGTCCGTTATTTTCAGAAAGTTGATAAACGCTTGTAATTGAAGAAAGATCAAGTGGCTTATAATTGGGAAACTGAAAAAGTAAATAAAATTGACTGGCAAAAGCATTAAGAATTCTTGAATGTTTTCATTTCAAATTCAACAGTCGAAAGCTGAAAAAGTTCGAAATCTCAAATATATTAGAAATTGAAAAAAGTTGGACACTGAAATTTTGTTTTAAAAATTCCAAATTCGCAAAATGTGCGCACTCGTTAAGTTAAAGAGTGCAAACGTCTTGAACGAGCTGAAAATACTAAAGGAAGTCTATCACTTCGAAATCAGAAAAGTTCAAAACTGAAGAAATAACTAATCAAATTTATGAGTGTGAAAAACATATAAACGTTAAACTGTTGAAATATAAACAGATCGAAAAGCTTTGAATCTACGAAAGTTAAAAGTTCTAAGTAAAGCTCAATAAATAAATAAAGAGTAAAAAAGCTTTTTACAGTAAAAATTAAAGGGAGAATTGTTGTTTGTTGTTTAAAAAGTTAAAAATTTTGATGTTATAGAATTTGCATAAATAAATGAATAATAACAAAAATTGTTAAATGGGTTGAAATAAAATTTAAGCCCGTAACGTAAATATAAACTTGAATATCGTACCCCTTCGAAAAATATATTTGTAAAATGAAAAATTTTCAAACGCTTCAAAAATAGTTGACGTTCTAATACACCAAAGGACAAAGTAATAAATATCTAGATGTAGAAAAGTCTCCAATGTGTATGATGTAAATATTTAAAATTGAAAAATATCATTTAAAATGCAGCAAAACAACAAACGTTTTTTGAAAATTGTTTAAAGCATGAAAATATTACAAAGTATAACATACACAAAGCTTAACAAATAAATGTTTCAAATTAAAAAAACTTGATAAAGAACATGTTCTTAAATTTATAATGAAACCATTGACTCAAAGGTTTAAAAAACGTTCTTTTTTATCAATTTTTCAAACCTCAAAACGTTTGAAATACAAGCAATGACAGAAAAAAAATTTGTTGTTTGAAATTTTACTAACGCTAGACGAGTAAAACGATTGCAAAAAATAAGTACGAAAAAGTATTTTTGAAGGAGAAAACAAATATACGAAAGTGAAAAATTGAGTTTCATTCATGATGTAGTAATTAATAACAAGCAAGTGTGACATATTTAAAGAAAATTTACTCTTTATATAGGGAATAATTTGTAACGTTATTATTGCAGACTTCCTCATATGTAATATGAGGAATTAAGCATTTTTGTCCACTCGCTTGATTGTAGCTTTCAAACGCACAAGTTCTGTTCCGTTTAAACGAAAAGGCTTTTTTAAATTTAAAGGCTTTTAGCAGCATATCCCTGAATGATAAATGTAGTGTTAAACGAAGATGTTTAACAAACAAAAAACAACATTTCTATATTTCGATGATTTACATTTTGGACGTTTCTCATTTGGGAACTTGTTTCTTTTCGATCATTTAAACAACTGTGAACTTTCTATTTTGCCCCTTGATTTCTTTAATAAATTAATTAATTAGTTTATTTATTTATTTTTTTCGTTGTAACAATTTTTTCAATAAAACTTGTATAAAATACTAAAGTAAATACAGTAAAATCTTTTGATTGTAGAATCAATCAGGTATCCCGATATGATTAAATTAACGATTATGCTGAAGCTCGTCGTCTTTGATCCAATTTAACGCTAAATACATTTGACAATCGATCGCATTAATGCCAGTACCACCTAATGTACACTATGCGTTTGGCACTGTCAACGCGCCTGGATAAATTATGGCAGTTATTCGCAATTTTGGATATAAATAAAAGAAATTACACTCATTTGAAACTGGCGAATGTTTGATGAATTATTTAATATTTAAAATTGAACAATGAAATTAGGTTGCGGGACGGAAAAGGGAATAACTAATGTTGCGGTTTATTAAATATGTGCAACGCAGGATCCGACAACGAACACAAATTACAGTTTGGAGAAACGCAATTTCAGATGGAAAAATCAAAAATACATTTTTATCGAGGAAAATTGAGATAAGAAAATTTGACAAAAAGGTTTGGAAATCTTGACGCAGGAATACAATTAAAGAGTATTAATAGAAGTAAAATTGGGGATCACGAAAGGACAAAATTAAGCTTTGAATATTAATGCTGAAAAACAAAAGTCAGGCAATTCAAAAACGTATTAGCGAAATTTAAGAATTGGACATTGGTATAAGATTTTTGAGAAATAAATTCAAGAATAAAAATAAGAATTAAGGAAAGATTTCAATTTTGAGAACAAAATCATAAAACAAAATTGAAAAATCATTATTGAATTATTAAAGAAGTAAACCAAAAATTATTTAAGAATGTAAAAAATAGAAGAAAAATTAATATGTAAAGTTGGAACATAAGAAGTAACGAATTTTTCAATCAAAAAGTCAAATTTGGAAAATTCAATCTTAACAATCAAAATTGAATGGCGAAAATTAAAAAGCATAAATTTACAAATCAAAATTTGAAAAAGACTACACAAGATTTAAATTAAAATAGAAAAACTGACCTTCAAAATCAATACGAGAAAGAGAATATTCAGAAATCAAAATTACAATGAATGATTAAGAATCCAATTCCGAAAATTGAAACAAAATGGTTGAAAGAATTCAAAATGAGTTAACCAAAGTTTCTTGTTATTAACTATTTTATTTAAAATGCATAATATCGATAGGAAAAAAAGAAAGAAAAAAAAATAAATAAAAAAGAGAGAGAAAAAAGGATAAAAAAAGCGAAATGAACTTGAATAAACAGGGTTTGTTGTTTCAAGAGCAAGTGGGTAGAAAAAAAAAAAGAAAAAACAATGTTGAACGTACAATAAACAATCGAAATTGCGGATAAATGGATGCTGAAATGAATTAAGCGCGATGTCAAAGCGTTTCTGCATTATTCCATAGACGTGGAATTGCACGCGTATTCATAAATAATCAAAGCGAGGATCAAGATTCGTGAACGCGCTATAACTGTGAGCTGCGCGAAAGTGAAGCGAGGTGCTTTTTAATTATGGACAATTGCTGCTGTTCGAACGAACAACCAACAGCGTTGACTTAAATATGCTTGTTATGCCCGTTATTTGTTCTTTGTGCAAATTTTGTTAGATTGTTTCAAAGAAAATTCAATTACAATGCTGACCAAAGGAATTATTCTAGTTCTATTCTGCTTTATTAATCAAGAGGGACCAATTACCTTAAAGCCAATTAATACTATAAGCAAATCTATAGTACACAAAAATAATCCATACATAAATAAATAACACACGTGTACTCTAATTTAATTCGGACGTACGGAGTATGAGTCGTGTGCGATATTAATGAAAGCCCATGTTCTTCTGATTATGTGCTTTTTCCAAATTCGTGTATGATTGCAGACGAGTGTTAAATGAGTAGGAATACACTCATATATTTATTTATACATACATGCATACATACTCATATACGGTGAAGTGTAACTTTTCTGCACGTCTAACCATATATGAATGCTTTTTCAGCAATTAAAACACATTCGTGTACAACCATATATTTTTAGTAGAAGCATTTTTTTGTTCATCCGTTCTACCTTACATAGCACACGTACGAAATATAAATGGAGTAATTTAGCAACGTGTATGTACACCTCTAATTCAAACCATAAACGCCACATGTATATAATTAAGTTTATGCATGTATGACGCATTTAGTAGAAATTCAATCCCCATAACTTTTGTGTAATACGTCTGCAGTCTAATTCATACCTAACGCATTCAGAAAATTGAATTCACATATATGTTTTATGTATAAAGCATATCAATCTTAATTCGTATATTTCGCATATGTAACTAAACATACATACAAATTGCACTAAACATTCCATTCGTATATATAGTATACCTCAACAAAGTATAAGACTGTAATGATCGTTAATATGAAATATAAAATACTGCCGTAACGTTTTTATTTCTCAACAGACGTTTTCAAAAATCATCGTAACCGTACATCGTAAACCGTAGATCACATCATTATTATTCGATCAGTTAATGGACTTACGGTTAATTGAGACAATTTATTTTGTTTGACTAAAAAATACAGCGGCGTGTATCAAATTACTGGCTAGTCATAAAAGTAAGAAACGGACACGTATCGAAATGTTTCATGGTCCGCGATAAAAATAAATGGAACACAAAGAAGAGTCCCAAGCTTCGATGAAATATGCACGCCGACATGCAGCTCGACTAAACAGATAAAGATTCCGTATTTTTTATTCAAATCGACTGCAGGAGCGTATTCCTTTTCGCAAAGAGCGTTTTCTGAACTTAACGACTGTCATTTCGGCAACTTTTCAAATTGTATTCCGTCGCAGTGAAAATCAATGTGCCAATAAAAGAGCCTGCAAATTCGCCGTAAATAAATACGACACAACCGTAAGACACTTCATCCCGAAATCCACTTTTGACGTGACAAGCGATGCCTGACTATCGATCGCGCGTTTCGACGGGCTAAACTAAAAAGACGATGTCAAAACCTTCAAAAATAAGCTCATGAACAAGAATACACAAAGGACTTTTGTGTAATGACGGAAATCTTTAAATTAGACACCAGGATGGCGACATAATCATTTAAAATTTGCTAACACTGCAAAACGAAGCAGCCCACTTACGACAGTTTTTCGAAATGATCAGAAAACGATCTCTATCGGGGAATTATCGGCAACGATTAATTTTCCGTGTGATTATTCAAAGCGCACGATTTCTCACGATTATCGATAGCAATCGATTAATTGAAATTATCGCAGATAATCACTGTAATAATTGAGCGCGATCTATCAAAACCAGGAAATCGGTTTCACCAGAAGCTAATGACTAATTATAAATGTTGTCGTGTGTTTTTTAAAAATCTGACCTAACTGTGGCTCAAGCAAGGACGATATTATGTCGTCGATTAAAAAAGATGTTAATCACGCCCTTATCAAAAACTTTCTTGCACACGCTTAATTGACGGACAATAAATTGAGATTAAAGTTGGCTACCAAAATTGGATTGAAATGTGCACGATAACGGCATTTAACAAACTCATGCACAGGCCGACGCCAACCGTTCTAGTTTATTTCTACATTGACGAGGTTTCTCGCAGGTCGCTCAACCCAATATCCGTGCTGTTTAAGAAAAACCTTAATCTTCAAAGAACGCGCAAACATATTCACCAGCACTTAAACCATATGCGTATTAGTATAATCAGCGTGGGAATTTCAAAAAAGAAAGTTGTGGATTCGCGAGTTTGATCTGTGATTTTGAAAAGTATGGATATTAGGTGTAAAGAATATTTTACTTTCTCCCATCTTCACTCCAAAAATTGAATTATTGTCCTCGATTACGAGTAGCGTTCTATTTTCTTTTTCAAAATTGCTTCAATTCACAGTCCGGATGTAAACTGATTTATGCCCATTGCGCCAAAATGTGCATTTTCTTGTACATCGTGAGTCAACCCGAATTGCAATTTTTAAGTTAGAAAGCACTTAATCGACTATGCATCAGTCGTACCACGTAATTCCTTTTAGTGATATTCAAAATTTCACTTATTTCACTTTTGCAAAAAATTGGCAAACTTTTGCATTAAAATGATGAATTTCGATATGACATTTTGGAACGACATTTGATGATTTTACAAAAGAATGTATTTTTAGTGAACCTTTTTGAATTTCATTCTCACGTAAGAAGAAGAAGGAATTAAAGAAAAAAAAAGTTGAAATACTTAACAAAAATAGTAATGTTGAAAAGATTCCAAATTCGACAAATTTAAAACGCAAGAACATAAAAGGACAGCAAACTGAAAAATGATCAAGATTGAAACAATGTTCACCAAAATGTGAAAAAAAAAGTTGAAAAAATCAATAACTGTTCACAAAACCACTGTACCCAGCCCGGAAAACCCTCACTTGTTCGCTGGTGGTAAAAAAAATGGGTAGTGGGGAGGTTGGCTCCACTCAAAAATGCTGCTACTTACAGCCAACTAGTTTAACTGGGTTTGGCACTCCGTAAGGTCAATTGCCGAACGTTCTTATTGGCTTTCGTGGCGAAACTGGCAAGCCGAGTTACCTCGCGGAGGCTTTTATAAGGCGCTTCGCAGCGTCATTACAGTCCTGCGCGCCAAGCGGTCTCGCTGTATCTGCCATCCGTGAGGGTACGTATGTATTGCTATCGGGCATTCATACACCGGAAGCTTTTGATCAGGTGTACCTCACGAGCATCTTTCTCCACCCGCATTTTCATCTCTTTCCCACCCAAACCCTCCTTTTCTTTTTCTCTAGCTTATTACCGAGGTTCAACGTATGATCCAGGTGGGGTTGATTTTACGCGGTAAACGAGAGAGAAAAAGTCGATTCACGAAGAGGCATAATTGAGAGTACAAATTGCAAGCTTTGAAGACGTGTAATTAGATTGTCGGACAAGGAATTAAAGTTAGTTTTGTGGGCCACTTCCAAGGCGAACCAAAAGGAACTTTTTGAAGAAAATTTGGCCATCTTCTTCCGGTTTTTCAAAGAAACTAAGCAACCTTCGATCAGACCGAATTTTCCACCGAATTCGAATATCTTAGTAGAATTTCTTTAACAAAATTTACACCTCTTCGAATAAATTTTCCATGACATTTGATCATGTTTTAGATAATCTTTGCAGAACAGTATTTTTCAATCGGAACGAATCAACTCTATCGAAAAGCGAGTTTTTATGTTTTCCAGTTTTCAAATTTCCACATTTTCCAGGTGCCTAACAAAAATCTATTTTCGCGCAAGACTTTATCGACTTATAATTTTAACACTTCTCACTCCAATTCTGAAATATTAATATAATGCAGATAAAATAGTTCACGTCTTATTTATAGGTCTTGCGTTATGGGTTTTTATATACGTTTTATAAAAATATGATTTTGAAGCAACGAGCCGTTTTAATGTACGGAATACTGTTGCTTCGTTACAAAGAAGTTCGTTTCGCAAGGAACTGGATTTCTTTTTTTTTGTTTTAATTTTCCAACGTTCTTATTTTTATTCTAATTGCAAACTTTTTACCTCTTCACATTTGATTTACAACACTCTTGTACATTTTAACCTCATTCGCTTCATACTCACCATTCTTTTGATCAAATTTGATTTGAATAAAGCAAAGCATTTGTTAATACTGGCATTTATCATTTTATTAATCATTTTTGTTAAAAACCTGTCATCTTTGTTATACATTTGTAATGCGAATAAATTCGAACGAGTTACCACACTCTGCTCATTAATCGAAATTAGTTAAATGTAAAAATACAAATTCGATAAATAAAAGTACCGCAACCATGGAAACTAATGAATTTCCGATAAAACTCGTCATTGAACGAAAGTATAAATAATTGCTAAATATGATTTGCTTTAGGAATCCTAAATTTATTCGGCATAAATGAATTATTGATCGACTTTTAGATGTGATAAATAAAGGGCTCGATTCGCGCGAAGGTTCACGTGAAGTTATTTTTAAAATATAATCGTTAACACGTATTTTGTGTGTGTTGCAATCGTTTCGCAAGCATGATTTTTTACTTCACTTAAAATATACTCAGAACGTTCATTAGACAAATGGAAATTGAAATCTTGGAAGAACAACGAGTCAGGGACAATGGATCAAGTGTCTGCAATGTTCCAAGAATGAATTATAAATGTTTTATTAAATGGTAGACAGTCGGTAAAAAATAGTTGAAATTTATTTCTTTTTATAATGAGCAATTGTTTGCTCAATATTACAAACGAATAATTGTTTGTTTTGGAGTCAACGGTTAAGAGACTTTACGACAAATAACAATAATCCGAATTGTTAGTAATAAGGAAATGTCAAAGTATGTTTTAAATCATTAGCCGATTCAAAAATACAAGTACAGTTTTTGTTCAACAATTTTAAAAAATTACTTACTTGAAGATTATAGAAAAATGTATTTTAATATTCAAGTTAAAGAGAGCGGTTCGTTCAGATTACTGACGTACGCCATAAGATCCAATGAATTATATTTATTTGATAAAACATACATCTTTGTATAATTTTAATTTCGACCGGGATCTTTTTCAACAATGGATGTTTTTTTT
>JABFOX010002754.1:0-11074 GCA_022817665.1 Axea sp. ZL-2020 | reverse complement strand
CCCTTACATTTTGAATAGAACAAATACAAAGTATAAAACGTCTTTCAAGAGAACAGCCATTAGGAGATCATTTTTCCCCAAATATCAAGCACAGACATCTTCGTCCATTTGTGATCGATTCTTCCTTTTAGAAGCAGAGTGGTACAATTAGCGACAAATTTACATTACAATGTAGAGAAAGGTCTTAACGCAAGATATACGAGAATATGTGTGAAGGTGTATAAGATATGGATCGATGTTTTTGAAATTCTCACAAATTCTCTTCTATTTGGGATCGTGTAATATATAGGCTTTTGTTCACATTCTGAATCATCTTCGGCGCAACGCTCGAGTTTACCGTGACACGAGTTGGAGTATATAAGTATAAATGTTCCCCATAGCAATCAGTATACTCTAACGTCGTTGCGTGATTCTTACTTGCTTTGGTATGTGTAAGTTAAACACATACGATCTTTTATTCTAATTTAAATACAAAGGACTTTCACTAGTTGCCTTCCATCTGTATGACTCATTACCTTAACTATAAAGTTGTCATAGCTCTATAGCAACCTGTGAGTATTATGTAGCTTAAACTCCCCATATTAACGTTAAGTTTTCATATTTTTGTTTTAGTACTTTTGTATTGCTAATATGAACACTTTTCTGGTACGTATTTCAGATTTTGTATGAGATTGTTATGGCTAAGCTTTCTCAAACTTATTCTTATTTGACATAACTATAATTGTGCATTGATTGCTTAAAATGTTGTTACTTCTAAAAAGTAAAAATGAAAATGCTAAATTGAAATAATAGAATTATAATAAGAATAATAATGTTTAACATAAAGTAACTATTATCTTAAATTTGATATATACATTTTTCAAATATTTGATTACGAGTAAAAATAAAAACAAAAAGTAGAATGAAGTAAAAAAATAACTGAAATTTAAAGATAAGATAATAAATATTAGTATTGAATATTTTTATATGATAAAACATTGCCGAAAAGAGTAGTTTTCTTCTACTTTGGCACCAATTCTTAGAAAATACCTGTTGATGATTGATTTTTCAATTTCACTTCACGGCTCTACTGTTCGGAACATGATTACTTTGTTCGTTGGGATACGCGTGCTTGCACGGAAAATATCCATTTAACTTTGAAAAAGTACTCTCATTCAAATTAACATTTTTAATAACATTCTCTTTACCCTACAATTCTATTTTAAATTTTCTCTAAGTTAGGAAACCCTTAATTTTTATTTTTTAAAGTGTATGTATATATTGCTCATTTCCTTTCGCGTTCGATTTAAGTAACTGGATGTTTAATATTTGGAAATGTTAAATCACAACATTTAAATTTTTAATATTTCAACTCAGTGATTCTAACTTGTCTTTTTATAATGTTAAAAATATCTTATGTTTTTGTGTTAGAATTTTATTGTAAGTATTTGAAGTTTATTTCCCGCAAGTGCATTAACATTAATATACAAAAGGTCGACTTCTCCAAATGTCTTTGTTACAGCTAAAAAGTGATATCTTAAGTAAAATTAATTGGCACAGTAATTTTAATACAGTTACAACTAAATATCAGTTTAAAGTATGATGTATGACATGATGAACGTAAGTAATATTTAATTACACGTGAACTTCGCAGGTCATAATTATGTGTTATATTTTTAAAGATCATTTCAGTGAATTTTTATTCTATAAGAGTACTATTTCTACAACACTGACTTTATAAATTTTAGTTATTTATAACGACTTCTCTTGCTTTTAAAATATTGTTACAATAGCTCAGTTTAAAGTACTCAGAAAAACCTTATTTATTTAATCTTGAACTTTAATGTTCACTAATGTACATTTGTATGGGAACCGTAGATTACGTAATAATACAATTCTGGCAAATTGTACTGTATTGTATTGTATTGTATTGTATTGTATTAGACTTACATAGTAGTAGTATTATTATAACCTGATAATTATTGTTATCATTGTTAATGTAATTGAACATCAAATATATAATATGATTTGTAAAATCACACGCTGAAAAAAAGTATTACGAATAAATTTTATTATTGTTACTAAACAAATTGTCGTTATTACAAAAAGAATGAAATGCTGGACTTAAAATTACACAAATACGTACGAATTCAAATTTCACTCAAATTCGCATATGCCATAAACAAATTAATTAATGGAATGATGAATTGCAATCATTTGTTGAATGAACTGAGGTTTCTAGTTCCACATATTGTCACTAGAGTAAACAATTATGATTTCTAAATTTTTAATAATTTTTATTTAAATCACCCAAATATTTACACAAAATTAGTAAATATACAAATGATAAAGCACTGGATGTATTTGAATCAGAATTCTATAAGTTCTGAATTAATTTTAAACTTAAATATAAAATTCAGTGATATATCAATGATACATTCAAATTTATTATATTTATATTATTAATTTGTGTTCATTATATTCCCATATTTCATTTTTTTATTTATAATTTTATATTTTAAATCCATTTGTTTATTAAAGAAATAAATTAATTTTCAGTTACTGATTCACATCAACGATACTATATTCAAACTTATTTAATTATCTGTAATAATTCATGTTATAATTTGTATTGTTATGTAATAATAGAAGTTTTAATAACAAAAACTAACATTTAAAACCATAAATGGACATTTTCCTAATAAAGTTATAAAAATATGATTTTCAAACATTATGTAATAAATAAGTATAAAAATTATACCGTCTTCTCAGTTGACAAATTATTGGATTGGATCTTATGATTTATTCTTGAATATATTTCCTTATGTTTCTTATTATTCTTACTTGAAAAAATTATCTCAATGTAAAAATATTATAAAAATTTACATTTTTCTTGTAAAAGTTTCAGAAGAAAATCAGAAGATAAATTTTTAATTAAATTTTCATCAGTGTAAGAAATAACAACGTAGTACTGAGAAATTAGAAAGGTGATAAAAATGAATCTATTTTCAATATTATCAACTGATTTGGCAAAAGTGTCAATATGGATACCTATTCTAATTATTTTCATAATTATGACAGCCATTTATAATTCGCATTTGTATCCGCTATTCTACAACACGTTTTAACGTTATCAACTTATAATTTTTAGAATTCAAATTATTGTTTCTGAATTTATACTCATGAAATATCAAAATCATTAATTAAACTAATGTTTAGAAACATGTGAATTATTTGTAGAATATGACGATTCGAAATCTTATTTTCTCTTCGGATTTAAGAACTTTGTTACTTAATTAAGTCTTATTCTTTTTTATGAAAATAATATATCGTATATTAACAAAAATGTTGTAGATATTGTTATTTTATTTATATTTAATGAATTATATTCTTTATGTATTTTATAATGATTTATATTTGTTACTTTTATTCATTTCAAGTACATCAATTTTAATCATACCTTAGATTTAATATTATACTCTTTGAATGATACTTTATAATTATTATAGATATGTATTTTTTTAATGCTTTTTATACTGAAAGTTCGAATGATTTCTAGTATTCATGATAAGTTTTATGAATATTTTAAATATGTTTACAAATAAATATGCAAAATATAATCAATATCCTAGTCCTAGTATAGTATTACTATCATGTAATCAGATAACAAATAGTAGCGGATAAGTACTGATAAACATTGACCCATTTGTTGGAATTAATGCGATGGGATTCTGAATTACTATTAGAATGAACGGTTGAAAATCAATGTTGCACCATCACGCATATTTGTAAAAATTAGATAACAAATATTCTGCTACATAACCAATATTATCATTTTATTATAAATAATTGTATCTTTCTCATTAAAAAATGTTTATGGATTCTTTGTTTAAATTTCATCCATTCTGGAGTTTGATTTTTTTTCTGCTTTATTCGCAGAATTAAATAATACTAATATTATTCATATTAAATATATTCGAATTATGATTTGTTCGTCAAAGAACCTCTGCTAATAGTAAGTAAAAAGAATAAAATCAAAGAAAGAATACGAATTTTCGAATTTCAACTTATGTTCAATTTAATCCTTATATGATTAATTTACTAATGCAGGTGCTAAATAATTTTACGTTAAAATATATGATAATTCCAAACACGCAGAACTGTTTGAAATAACTTACGTAAAATTGAAATTAAAATTGAATTATTAAACTTATAAATAAATTAATTAATTATAAGCACGAATTAATTATAAATTCAAGGAAATCACTAATTTGATATAAAGTAAATTATTGGTTCTTTAAATTTACTGTTTTTTTATTTTTTTTTTTTTTTAAGAATAAAAATTTTTTAATAACATTGTAATTATTATTCTATCATTTGTACTTTTTATTCGTATATATTATATGATTACTTTTTAAACATATTTCATTTAAAATTATTAATAAATCATTTTACATTAGAGAATAAGATTTTTGTAAAATTAAAAATATATGTAATATTAATAAAGTGTTTCATATTTTTATGTACGTATAAACAGGAACTTATACATCACGTATACAGCAGTTAAACTATAATTAAATATTATATAATATTAAATATATATTATAATTTTGATATTAAGTGTATACATTTTAAAATGTAACATGAAATAAAGCCCATAACACATTAACGAAAAAAAATGATGTTTTTATTTGTTGCATTAAAGATTTTATTAACACACAGTAACTAATAATTATTTTATAAAATATAATTTCCACATTAAATTGATATGATTGTATAATGAATAAAATTTTTAATGCGGAATATTAGATACTTTTGTATACAACTGAACTACGTATTGCTATAAACATTTTTAGAAAGATATATTTTTCGTTCATTTCAAATCTACAATTTTGATATACGGATAGTGTAAGACTTATTTAAAAAATATGTATGATTAAGTTTTATGAACACTTCAATACCATTTCAGTTTTATTCCTCTTATTATACCATTGACCATAACTACATAACTATTGCTGATAAAACTCGATATCTCATACAAAGTACATTAGCAAAATGGTCATGTGTTGATAACTCATTACGAGCAAAATTTTAACTCGTATTGCGATTCCAGGAATTTTGAGTATATGAAATAAGAAGAAGCAATAGCATGTTTTGACAGGACTTTTAAAGATAAGATTACGTCAATGACGCTCATTTTGTGTCCGGTAGCATTAAAGCAATTAGAAAGACGTGATTTCTTTTTGTTTTATTCATATTCCGAATCTCCAATTTACGGTTTTAGTCCACTCAACTGCAATAAGAGTTTCACTGCCGTCTTTCGGCAGACGTCTTTCGTTATCTGATTCACATAAACGACATTGTAAAAATATAACGTTAGATAAAATAAAGTTTTTTTGATATCAATAATGTGTGAGCAACAAGTTTTTATTTTCCTCTGTCATATTCTTCAATACTATTTCAAGCTGCACTCTTTTCTTTTCAAAGCATAGACAGTCTTAATCTGAAATTCAATACAAACCAAATGTATCACAAATAATTTGCAAATCCATTAAGAATGGAGCGTAACTTAGCCTAGATATAAATCTGAAATAAAGATGCACTCGTCGGTGGGTGCGTTAATGCATAAGGTACTCAGATTAAAGCGGAAATTATACATCTTATGAAGATGGACGAAATTCTTTACTTAAAGCATTAATTTTACTTATTCATTTTAGTATTTTATTTTTATTCATGAATCATGTGAAATATTTTAATATGATTTATAACTAATAAAACAACTGTTCTAATGCAAAGTAAAATATAATCTGACGTAAAATCTGTAAGCTCAAGTATGTTTCCGTTTTCTCAGTTAAATTGGATACAATATTATTTATTCCTTTTTCAATTCAAAGTCTTTAGCTGCGTTAATTGTAAGTAAACGGTAGACTCTAGTGAAGAATTTTATCCCTAATGATTATTTGACAACTGGACCTGACTCTTACTTTTACGCTGGTTAATTAATAAATATTTCTTTTTCCAGACAAGACATTTCTGGATGTCGCGATGAGATCAAATTGCACTTCACTTACTACGTAGTATTGACATTCTTTCTTTCACTTAAAATACTTCCGCTTCAAAACGGTGGACGCAAGTTTTCAACGTGATTCACTCGGTTTGTTAACATTACCAAAACCTCTTTCTCTCTCATCCCACCTTTCTCTCTCTCTTCTTCTCCCTCTCTGTTTCTTTCACTGTCAAACGGCCTTCTTTCCTTTCTTCATCTTGCATTTACCACTGACTAGTGACATAATTACACCTAACCGGAGGCTACTTCTCGCCACCGTCATTCGTCATCCAGTTCCTTTGTTTGATTTTCTACTAAATTGGAATAAATTTATTTTTATTTTGTAACTGTATATATGAGGCTTATTGTGATTATTCTAATAATATAGTTGAATTTTCGTAAAATTTTCATTTAAAACATTGTTTGATAATTATTCAAACAAAGTTAAACAAATTTATACATGAAATACTTTTACATTCAATTAAACTATTTTGGCAATTTATTGATTTTTAGTTAAATTTGTCATTCAATATTTCTAAAATATGGAATTGTTAAAACATCTGTATATGTAAACTTTTTTTTTTTAATTTAAAAAACTGCATGTAATATATCTGAAACGTATTCTTTGGTATTAAAACCAATATATGTACTCGGATATATTGGAAAGTTGTTCATTTTTCATATTCCAGGAATTACTGAAATTATTTCTATTTCTAGGTGGTGAATGATTAATATATTTGATTTATCAATTTGTATAATTATAAATCTAAAAGAAAATAAAATATAAACCGTTATAATAATCTTAGCTTAAAAATGTATATATTTCTTTTAACTTTTAAATTCATTTTAATTTAAATTCTAGCTTCATTTTATTTTTACTTTCATTTATATGTTCATATATAATTACACAAGTGAATGAATTAAAGTTTATTATAATTTTTAAATAAATCCATGAAATATGACATGTAAGTTAACGATGATGCTTGAAGAATGAATATATCTTATATGCCTAAGTATATATTTCGTTTTAAATTTGAATAGTATCGTTTAAGTATTATATATCAATTTCTTATATTAGCATATATACTTTAACATTATTATTTGAATAATAAACAAAAATATCATTGTGTACTTCTTATAAAGCAGTTGTTTCTGTCAAATTATCAGATTTATTTTATATTTATTAGTAGAAATCAAATCCGGTTTACCTTGTTACGTACAAATAATTATTACAGTTTACAACACTGTGTTTAGGTATCAAATATTTTAACGATTGTATGATTCAATCATAAATTGTACATGACATTTTATTAGTTCATATTTATATCTGCAATTTGTGATTAGCGTAATATCAGTTAAAAGTTTTTTCATCAATTAAATGTTACTCGTGCAATTGTAACTATAATTTTTTTAATACAAATTGTGGACATAAGTTTCATTATAAAAGTAACTGTTACTAAATTTAACGACAACTCTTCATTAGTAGTTTTAAATCCATATTTATTCTCCCAAAAACTGCTATGTTTGTTTTTAACTGAATTCATGTGAATGTTTAATTTATATTGGTTGATTTATAAATATATATAAAAAAGTAATTTGAATGATAAGAGAGGTCGAAGCTGTGCTTCTAAAAAAATTATAGTTCTGTATAATAATGATATTAGTGCTTTTTTTACTCTGCAGGATATTTATTCTATGTCGACATTTTAGAATATCTGGAAAAGTACGTGTTATACGAAACAAATGTTTCTAATAAAGCTTTAATATTTTCAAAGGGGCGTTTATCTTTGTGAAAATTATCCCTTTAGCGATGGACTGAAGGCGAGGGACTGAAGGCGAGGTTTAAAATTTCAAATGAAGAATTTAATAAAAATCTGATTTTTCTAAGAGTATATTATGTTTATTTAATTTTCTTTTATATGTAGAGTATGCAGCATATGTATAATGTTCAATATGGAAAGAAGTAGTAATAATTAATAAAATATCTGATAGAAAGTCATATTATAATTTCGAAATTGTTTATATTTAAAATTTTTATTTTATTATAAAATGATAAATTACAATTTATAGCAGAGAAATTTAGTACGCCAAGTAAAATATTATGACGATGTATAGATAACGAATTCAGAAATGAAAATTTATAATAAAATTTATTTATTCTTTTTATTAGTAATAAAATTTAATCATAAAATTTTCTCTTTTATAATAATTTTTGCAACATTTATATTTAACTGAAAATGTGTTTAAAATCCTTTAACGCTTCTTGCAAAATTTTTTTATATTTTGACGAAACAGCAATAGTGCCTTAAACTGAAAACTTAATTATTCGATCAAAATTGTTAAATTTTTTAAAAAAGTTACTTTTTTTGTGATGCAAGACTATTTACGTTAAATAAAATTACATGAAAATGACCAGCAGTTTATTTCAAACGTGGCAATTTTCATAATCTAACTAATGTATGCTATTTCTACGGTGATCTCACTTCCAGCATAATAAAATTTCAATATATTTAAGAAATCAAAAAATTAAAGCATCAATTATACTAAACGTGTCTAAAAAATTATAAAAGACTTGCCCAACATTTTGTCCTTTGAACCATACATGTTCATGTATATCAAGGCACAAGTATTTGTAATACAGTCTTTTATAAAATGTTTTGCTACTTCAGTGAAAGGATAACTTGATTAACTTTTGATGAAATTCCATTTAATCAGTCAAGTGAAATGCATATATTAATTAAAAAAGAAACACCAGTAACTTTATATATAAAATTTAAATTCATTGTTATGCGGAAACAATACTGCTAATTCATGAAAAAACTATCTGTATGATATAGAAAATATTTAAAAATAACATCTGGATACTTTTACGTTAACAAATAATGTCAGATAATTATCATATACTGTATAAAATTAATATATTTAAGAACGAATATATCAATTGCGAATTTAAAAATGTGAAGTTTTGTCAAAATTGTATATAAGTCAACATAACAAATAATTAAGAATTTCATTTTACCTCAAATCGGGAATACTGCGGGTTCTAGTCAAGCATTTAATCAGGTTTTGCATTAATATAAATGATTATTTAAGGTAACTTATACTTTAATAAATAACTTATAATAAAATAAAAAAGTATAAACTACATAGATTTGTACTAAGAGAGAGTATAGTTATATCTATAAAATAGCTTGGTTATACAAAATTTTTATTTAAAAATTTGCATATAACACAAACTAATTAATATGATAGTTAGACACTATTAAAATAAAATTTGTAATGAGATATATTTAAAATTTTAATGTAGAAATTAAATTATTTATGTATGTAAATTTATATAATAGTACATAAATGTACATAATAGTACATAAATAGTACATAAATGTGAGAATTAAAAATTAAACTACGAAAAGACATGTAATAATATAACAAAAAATATTTCTGAAGAAGACCAAGAAATGGTCAAAAGGTAAATTAATAATTGATAATCGTATAATGGTTGAAATAGATTAAATATCCCATACAAAAATGTATGGTAATGTATTGATACCAATCAACCGATTAATAAAATAAAATAATAAAATTTACATTCAATTCGTAAATCTATATATATTAAAAGTGAAAACACGGGGCGGATTATAATATTTACGTTTCTCCCTTATCATAATTTAATGAAATGTAAAGATTGAACTTATAAGAAGGATTTTAATTAAAAATTAAATTATAATTTTGACACAATTTGAAATAATTGTACTGAAATAATAATTTGTTTTATAATATTAATAACGCATAATTTTCTCAAAATCATATCAAAATAAATTATACTAAAAACTTTAACTATTGCATTTCTGAATAATTTCTTTTTCACAAGAAACATTGTTCTGTGATTTGAATTTCTTTTACATAAAATGATAAAGATTAATTAACATAATACTTAATCTTATTATTTTGCGTACAAAACACCATGGCATGTTTAGAGTAAATAACTGGTCATTTATTATTCAGTTTTATTCCTTAAAATACTTGCATTCAACTGCTCATGTAATACTTTTAATGTAAACACAGCTATTTCTTGGTATAAATTGTATTAATTGAAATATATGTTTAAAATAAAAAATATGAAACTTAAACGAAACGTTTTTTTATGAATGATGTCGATGTTGCTTCCACAATTGCACGTTTTATTTCACTTTGTACGAATAAAGCAAGATGCTCAATGTTTGTTTACTTGGGCTCAGGCAACTTGCTTTTACTTTTCGAAAAGCCCTGCAGCACTTCAGAACCCTTAGCTACTATGGCATACAATTTAGGTACATGCATAAATTATGAATTACAATTTTTTTATTCGTTAAGAAACGGTCTTATTTCGTGGAACATGATATCTTCGAAGATAAAGAGACGAAAACGAGTCGACATTATGCCCCACGTGTATACATTATCAAAAATGAATCGCGTCATTTGTCGTCGAACAAACGAAGTTTTCTCTTGCTTCCTTTGCTTCTTCATGGATAAACATAAACAGCAACAGCGACATCGATATCTCAATCGCGTTAAAAGTGACCCTTCCAAAAGCAAAATGTCGACGAACTCGTTTCACAACAAAAACAAGGAAGAACGAAAAAGATAATGTAAATAAACCTGCAGACACACCAGGTCCGACTAACTGGACAAAGGGACGCACTTTCCCTCAAAAAATACGCCGGCCACTTGAAGTGTGTAGCATCCGCAAACGAGACTCCTGGCACCAGTCGAGAAGGTTTTTACTTCTCGCATTATTTGCCGCAGTATGCGCTAAAGGTGTAACGTAACTGACATCTACATATCAATAGAACCCCCAAGCAAATTTGCAGGTGGAGCACTATGCTCAGTCATAAAGGATCGAACCAGGACAAGTGTGTTACCCCAAATAAACGGTTACACCATGATTTTTGTCCTCCTCCTCTTTAAGGTTTTTTTGCTTTTTTTCTTTCGCCAAAGAACTTTACGTTATTGAAGGGTCAGGATTGAGGGGGAGCTAGTCAGTCTATGTATGGGAATCTCACAGGTGCC
>JABFOX010002753.1:0-11075 GCA_022817665.1 Axea sp. ZL-2020 | reverse complement strand
GGAACTAACCCACAGACGGTTTCATAATTGAAGCACCATTACAGTACTAACTTTCAAAAAATAAATATCCAAGCTTCATAACATTTCACTATTGTTGACATTTTCAGATCAAGGTAGAAAACCAAATTTCGTGTATTGATTAAACACTGTGTTTTCATGGACAGATTTTCATGTTCCATACCATACGAGAACAGATAATGTTAAACCCTCGAGACGTCCGCGTGAAGCAACAGCATTAAAAAACATTTTTAAAAGTCCAAAACAATGTACTAGGCAGTCCGTAAAGTAAAGTTGCAGGAGATAACTAATATTCTAAAGAAACAACAAGACATTATGTATAATATTTTGCACAAACATTTGGCAATGAGAAAACGAAAACTGATTTTTCGAATTGAAAATGAATTACCAAATTAATGCCGTGTTTGCTCACAGTGAAGCAAAAAAAAAACAACAAGGTGATGACTCAAAACACATTTGTGGATGTTTAGGTGGAATGAACAGAAATATTTGCATGGGTATGTGACAGTGGGAGAAACATGGATCCCGCATTACTTTCCAGAAACAAATCGGTAGTCAACTGGGTGGAAGCCATCCAAAAGCGGTCAAAGACACAACAGTTGGTTCTGGCGAGTTTTTTTTTTTTTGAGACACTCATGGCATAATATTCATCGACTATCTGTAAGAAGGAAAAACCATCAATAATGAATATTACACAGCGTTATTGGATTGATCGAAGGATGAAATCAAGAAAAAATTTGCCTCTCCGTGTGACGTAGAGGAATATGCTTTTTCACCAAGACAAGGCACAATGTCAAAAGTCGATGATCACGATGGCAGAATCGCGCGAATAAGAATTCCGATTATTTCCCCATCAAACCATGTCCCAAATCTGGTCACTAATTATTGTCTGTTCACAAGTCCGAAAAGTATGCTTTGAAAGAAGAGATTCGACATAAATAATAAGGTCATATCGGAAACTGAAGCGTTGTTTGGAGGTCTCGACAAATGGCTCTTAAAGAGAGGTATCGAGATGGAGAAATGCGTTGAAATGAATTTATCATTCTTAAAGGAAATTATGCTGATGAATAAACTCTCATTCTGCAAAAAGAACAATACTTTTGTTTTGTAACGGATATTGTTTAGTCCGGGAATGTTTTGTCTTATTTAATACACTCCGATCAAAGTGTAAGAAATCACAATTCTTATCTTCACTTCATAGTTAATTAAATTATTTTAAACGACAAATTTCATTGAGGAACTTCCCTTGTTGTTTTAAAATTATGTATAATTGTATTATTATAATCGCGGTATCATTCATTTCCTGCAGAAAACCGCAATTCTCTTAACAGAGTAATCCTATTGATTGTTCTGAACCAAACAACGGAAATAATTCAATTTCGCCGAGTGTTTTGATAGGCAATATCTATTCGTTTCTCTATCGAAATAAGTTGCTCAATTCACAAGATATACTACTCGGAAGTAGCACTTGGTTTATTCAATTAACAGTTGTCAACCATACGTTAACTATTAGCAGAGAAGGCTTATGTAATACTAAAACGGGGAACTCAAACGTTTTAAAGTGACATATCAAACTTGCATAAGTGGATTCCTATTAAAGAAAAAAGGTACTTGTCAAACATACTTGACCTCTTGGTCGCGTACGCTCGGACACATTTTTCCGTCTTTAGGGACATTTATTACTTCGTTCATTTGACATTTATAAAACGAAGACATAAGAAATATAAGAATTTGATTTTACAAGTACGACCGGTAATAAAACTAATCTTTTATGTCCAGTGTATTAAAATTTACATAATAGCATAGCAGATTACGGAGTTCACATGAATGCAATTCGAAATAAAAGTATTCTTCTTAATAGAGGTACAACATATTACGTACAAGTACCGTGTGTGGGACTTGTATTTATTATTGGAAAAAAAAGAATTTTCGTTCTTGATAAAACCATACGGATTTTTGGTAAAAGTAAAAAAGTTTACATATAATATTTCCACCGTATACAATATGTAGATAATAAATACTGTATGAAAACATATGGAATATTCAATATATATCTGCATATTATATATTATATATGATGGAAATTCTGTACATACAATCTTTAAATTGATCAACCATGTATATAGTTTAAATAACAGTGTTGCTTCTGTTACGAAATACACGTTACACATATGAAACGTGTTTTATCTGTACCAGGAATACTTTTACTTGTTTATTATAGCCACATAAAATTTCTAATGCAATCTATGTTTATGCACACCTTCTATCAAATAGCTCTATTGTTATGGAGTACAAATAATTATTATGAAATATAAAATATTAAACGTAAATTATATGCAATGATACGTCTGTGTACAAACTAATTAAAACTGCATATGCCAGTTAAAAGTGCATATATCCAATTAAAAATGTTTATGCATGTGGTCCTCATATGCGCTCATATATAATTCACTTTTATTAATGAATTAAAAGAAACTAACATGCTCACTGAGAAACGTACCTCTCAAATTTACATCGAAAGGAGATTTCATTTACATGTAAAAATTTATTTTCATCAAAATGGAAATTGCCGCGCAACAAAAATGTTCCATCAATATTAGTTTTCAATTTTCAGTATCATTTTTCACATTATTGATTGAAATAAAATTGTCGGGGCGCAAAGTTTGAAAAATGTTGAATTACATTGTCTTTCGCAATCTGATATTGTCAAGACACGTCGGCAGCTAGATTTTCGACTAATATGATAAGTTGAGTCTTATGAAATACTACAAACCTGATAAGATAATTGTTTCGTCGTGAAGATGCACTTTTCATAAAGCTTCACCTGCATGACAGCTCATGCATTTTCAATGGATTGAGCATCAAAAGGCTGCAATAGCCAATCCATTATGATAATACTACTTTTTCACTTATTCTCCGTGATAATGCAGCTTCTGTGTTTCAAATCTTTATTCCGCCGCACTGTACAATAATCTACATTAAAAGCAATATAGTTACAGATGGATTTTAGCAAACTCGCCATGCTTTTCTTTATCAATATTTAAATTGCCTTTAAATATTTTGCGCATAACTCATCAAAACCCTGTTTGTGGAGACATCTTCGTACATGCATTTTAATCGAATGTTTAATAACGCACTGAAATTAACATCGTTTTGGTATAAACAAATTTACTTTTTTGTTTGATCACTGAATATTATGAAAATGAGATTCAGCCAGTCTTAACATTGTTAATCTTTAAATTCCGAAATTGCATAGGAATTTTGCTGGATTAATTTAAACAAAGACACAACAGAACTATCACAATAATCAGGCGTGAAATAAACATTTTTTTATGAATTTAATAATAAAAATGAATGTTTGGTAATTATGCTAACATAAATAGAAGTAATTAACAGTATTGGTACTGTGCGATATGCGATACCAATAATAAAACTAATAAAATAAATTCCTTTCGATCATTGCAACTGTTTCAATAATTATTTTATATGATTATACATATTATTGTGTTCCTTTGTATCATTTATAGGCCACTAAATAAAATTAAAGCGATTTGTGAACGGAGTTTCATTTTATTCCAACAAATAATTTTATAATAAAAATTGTTCTAGTCCCTTGTTGGCCTTATAAAATAAATTAACAAAAATCAAAAATTATTTTTTTATTGATTCAAATAGATTTAACGCTCGATTCACGCAACATCATTTACGTTAAATTATGCAAAGTTATTTATTTTAATTTACTGCATACTTTAAATGTATCGGTATATCAGAAATTATTCATCGAGATTACCCGTCAGAAATTAAATATACTCTAAATAATAATTAAGAGGCTAAATTATACCGAATTAACTCTGATCGATTGCTTTTAAAAATAAATAGAATACATTGACTTATCAATATAATTACATAGTTATACTTCTTTGTTTCAACTAACACTGCAATTACTCATTCTCATTTTAAACGTTATCTTTATTTATTCCACTTTATTAATAAAAACTTTTTATTAATATCAACTTCATTTCTTTTATAATTATAAAACAATTGTTTTCAATTTTCTCGTGAATGCTTTGATTTAATATCGTGTCAGAGCTTCTGTATTGAGTTAAAATCTAACGTTAAAAAACAAATTCATGTTCAAACATCATCAGATCTTCTCAATATTTGCACTGCAAAATGCTCATCGCGAAATCACATGGGATTTCAAAAATCAAACGCCACTTTTGACACAGCACCATTTCAGAAGTTTGATCTGTACATTTTCAAATTCAATGTTAATTAATTAAAAATTGTTGTAAGATTGTTATTTAACTTAAATTAAAAATTCGCCACTACTTAATGTTACACCCGTAACACTGACATTTGTCAAAAGAACATTGTGCTGAAATTGCCAAACTTTGCAGAAGTACAATATTAAGTAATTTATCACCGATTTTGAGATAATATTGTAAGCTGCGGTAAACGTTCCTATGTATATTCGTGATGATCTTGATTAATTAACGTACCAGTGGGTTACTATCATGGATTCACAACATGCCACAGATGTTTAAACCCCATAAATCATGAAAATGATAATCTTAAAGGCTTTTGCTTTCCGTTGCAATCATCGATTGTTCACCATTTCGTTGCGTAGATTCATTAAGATAAAACAAGAACGCTTCATCATATTACACCATCGACACTACATTTTCGGATGATTGATTTAAATAGCTTTGGTCATTATAATTTATAATGCGTGACACTTTGGGGATTAATTTGCAAATTTCAAACTCACCAAACTCATCATTTTTTTGTAGTTTCTGTATCAAAATATAGAATTAACTGCAATATTCTTTTGTTTATTTACATAAGTGTATTACAAGATTTGTTTTTAGAACGCACTACACTGTAACTAATTTTTATTATAATAGACATTAACCTGTATTAAATGCAGTAGAATATTATAGAGTTACTTTAAGATTATATATATACCGATTTATACAGAATTAATGTTAGAATCAATAATTACATTGTATTTACATTAATGTTATAGATTTGCAATATTGTTTTATCGTGTATGTAAAAATAATATAATACAATACTCAAAGCATTTCATTCAAATTTACAAATCAATAATTATGTTAAGCGATGTTAGAAAATGCAATTTATCTTATTCAGTAAACAAATATATTTTATAAAATTGTGATGAATAATTACTGCAGGGCGTATTTATTCTTAAGCTTTTCATTAATGAGTTTGTCAGTATTATTTGTATTACAATAATAATATATCTTTTGTGTTGAAAAAGAAGTACTCCAGCAAAAATTAATAGAAATATTATATGCGAACTTTCATAAACTCTGCATCACATTTAATTGGTGCTTTTATTTATATTTCGTTTTAATTTACATTTGGCTTTTTTATATCATATTTTAACGTATATTTATAATGCGGATCTGCATTTTAAAACGTCTTCAATTCATTTATTTCCCATTAAAATGAACAATTTTTAAAATATTAAATTCATAAAAATATATCATTTACTGTACACGAGTGCTTAATAGTACTTGCTACTAGGGTGATAAGTTAGTTGTAATTCGTGTACGAATAAGACTCTTATAAAAGAAGCATTATTTTTGACTTACAGATGAAATTAATTTTCATTTAATAAGAACTACGTGTAAAATATTATTAAATATTTAGAACGCATTATTAAATTAACTTTGAGTGGTTGTATATATATTTTATAATACCTCGTTTTTATTTATTTCCTCCGTTATTATTCAGAATAATTAACTTCCTTTTCATATATAATTAAATATTGTCATACCTCTGTGTTATTTGGATAATTTATATAAATAGTTAAAATATCTTTCATTAAAATATATCATATTTTACCAACAACTGTAGACAAAAATTTGTTTAATTTTGTAACAACCTCGACAAAACTCTGTTTAGACCAATACTTTTTAGTCTCATAGGATTATATAATCAAGTTCACGTGAATACCATACGAAGTATGTAAGTTATATGAGAATAGCCGAACCAGTGAGCGAAAATAATACCTCAATAGTATAAATGCTGACTTTTACTTTATAGCAATCATCGCAGTTTACAATGAACGTTACTTAAAAACATTGCGTAATCATAATATCGTTATTATTTAAAACAAAATTATTCCCGTGTGCAAAACTCTTGTCAGAAATTTTGTATCGACATATGGATTTTTTATATATTTTATATAATAAAATATATAGTACTAATGTATAATAATATACAATAATTAATAATACAAATAAAATAATAAAAACAAAAAAAAGTACAAAATAAATTTGACTTTGCCTATTACAAAATGTAGACTAACAGTGCATACAAATACTTTGTTAATCGTTCCCATGAATTAATAGACTCTGAAACGCGCACGTCCAATTACTTCAGTTATCCCACGAAACTATCATACGTCATATTTCATGCTTAATATCAATATTGAATATTAAATAATTATTTATTAATTATAATAATAGCTGTACTCTGCAAAACCGATCTGACTTTGATACGGTTATGATGTTATAAATTATCTTTCGACGCGGCTTATCAACGTTGACAAAATTACGTATACACACCAGATTACGGTGGCGATTCGATTAAAGTTTTACGACTAAAAGATTCTTCGGTGGAATGGATTTTTTGACCGGAACGATTATTCGATCAAACATCCATATTCGTAAATTGCGCTTTGAAATTTTGAAAGCTGGACTGTTCGCTCCGAGCGACAACCCACATGTATCTTGAATCGATGAATGAAATCACACGAACCTCCTATAGTCGTTCGCGGAGCACCGTCAAAGAACAAAATGAAAACCGAAAATCAATAAAGCAATTTATTTGCTATTTATCGTCATAAGTTCAGTAATCCGTGCGTCGTTCGTGAAATATCGCATGTCCAAATGCACATATGAATCAAGTATCCGGAGTGGTGGATTACACACTCCATTGGAGAGACGCGTGTATGTATTTACACGATTATATATCGTCTAATGATGAATGTATAGCTTCGTTAGGGTACGATAGGGCGTAGCGCGCAGGTAAACATAACACGGGAGACACGGCGTGGCAGAACAAACCGGTTAAATACCTCTGGGTATTGAGCTGTCGCATTCGATTGACTTGATGTATTATTTTCAGCTATTATTCTTCGGTGGATCATAAAACAAAAAAGAACCACTTTGACAGTGCTCACGAGTGCTTTTACCGTCACGTTCCCGCATTCATCCTGACGCGAATGCACATGGAACAAACGTCACAATAATAATGACTAGGCCATATTCCTGGCCCTTTGAACGCTGAATGAGTAAAAGGAGAAAAAATTCGAATTACGATACAAATACTTTCTAAGAAGTAGACTAGTTCGATTTTGGAAACGCAAAACAGCGGAGATCAACCACTGTTTCGGAATTTTGTTTCGCCGTGCCAAACCCTACGTTATATGTTGATAACGGATTATTACGGAGAATTCAAAGTAAAGAAATAAGAAATAAATGATCAACAATTAGTTAAAATAGGAAATATGAATAGATTTTGAAAAATGTATCGAAAATGGCGAAGACGAAGTGTAAAAACATATTACTGACGTTAAAATAAAGTATTATTAATATGACAGTTAATCATTATCGAAATAAAGTTTATAATTTGACACGTTTATAATTTTGATGTAATAATTAAAAATAGACAAATAAAGCAAAGCACACTACTAAAAAACATATAATAATACAGTAAAAAGTGCAGAAGTAAAAAAGAACATTGTTTTGATATATAATAGATTAAATAAATGCTAATAAATAACTTTAAATTATTTTAGTTTTGAAGAGAACCAAAAATGGTCGAAACGTCAATAAATAATAGATAATAGTATAATGGTTGGAAAAGATTCATTATCTGATATAAAAATATAAAAATATAAAAAAATTAGAAGTATTGATTTAAAGATTGTTGTATTATATATTTATATTTATATTACACAGACACAGTTTTCACAAATACATTTACTTAAATTTCAATTCAGAACAGGACTCCTATAACTTATTTAGCGTAATGTTTAAAGCGTCATTACTGATATTATAGAATTTCTGAAATATTGCTAAATGAAAAACAATCTTTTCACACATTTTTTATTTTAAAAAGTACTTAATTTATGATATGTTATCTAATGATATCTGATTTATTGTGTAAAATAAAATGTACCACTTATGGATTTTGTTCATTTTTAATATATAGTAAATATAATAAAAAAAATTTATATAAGACTTATTCGCGAACGAAATCTCGTTCTGCAACTGATTTAGAATTTAGCCTTAAAATCGTAATAAGTACAATTAAATTATTATATTGTTAATATTTTAATTGTATTTATTATCAAGATAGTTGCACATGCAACGTTTGGTATACTTTAGAGATTAATCAGAAATACTCCGATACTAGCCCTTAAGTTCATATACACGATTCCCAGTTGCACACAGCTCCAATCGAATTGTAACTCAGAGTGTACACAAACAACACCGACAATTCCATCGACACCTTAGTAGAATACTAACAATAACATTTTTACTATCCACAATCGCACTTCAAAGTAACATCGTGCATAAAACCATAATCACGACACTTACAAAAAATTCATTAATACAGCTAAAAACCCTTTTTGGTGCCTATTCTTCTAAAATGAAGAATCCGTTTTTACATAAAAATATCTTTCTACGATATTTCGTTCAAATTCATACGTATAGCTCAGAAGACGATTTTTTCAACGAACATGTTTTGACACTGATTAGATAATTGGTCACTAAATTAATCTTACTAATTGTATATTGAGAATTATTATTAACCATTTAAGATGTTACTAAAAAATTTTAAAATAAACTTAATTTCCATGAAGAAATGTTTCCTCTACTACAAACGACCAAATTTAATTCTCCTTAATTATACACTGAGACGTTGAGAAAGAAAATTGGTTGGTTTGTCAAAAGTGACCTATAGAAATTCAAATGATGAGAATAACTAACGCAACAAGTTATGTCTAAACTAAACTAAACGAACGAACATAAACCGGATACTTCGGAACACACAGAACAAAAGAGAAAAATTATGTTGCATTAAATATAAAACGAACAGACAACTCAACAATTGCGAATAATATTAATTAAGAAGTGTCTAATATATTTTGAGATACAATTATGACAATATGGTCCGTGAACCCACTTTGCTCAGAGTGCTGGAGTTCATCTAAACATCATTGTCCATTAATTTCCAATTATTTAATATTACAAATTAATTAAATTAACAAACCGCAATTAACTTTCTAAACTTTTTCTACAACACGTTTACCAAAAATACTTCTCAACAAATATTATACTTATTTATATTTTGCAGTAAAAAAGCCACACTTGTTATAGAAATACCTCAAGTCGTAATAAATTGTACCACACTTTTATCAAATTTGATAAAACCAATTACAATTTGAATAACGAAATTCTACATTTTCCGAACTTTTGTTTCCCATTTGATAAATGGTAACATGAATATGAACGGTACGGCACGCTCGATTCATAGCAGATGGACAGCGTATCTGTTAATACGCAAAATTTCTGTTGAAATAAATGAAATGCCGTAAATGAGAAATTCACACAAGATGAATTTATTGATGCTCAGCGCGGCAAGAAAGGAGCGAGAAATAATTAGAAAATACGTACGCCATCGGCTGCTTCGAAAGAATTACATAACGTTCAATAAAAATGCACGCTCTGCGATGAATTTATTTTTCGCCGCGATACATTTTTCTCCACGGCGAAGCAACATTTGCCGCGTGTAAAACGAAACACGCGATTGGAATAATTAGAGAGAGCTAATGAGGATGAATCCGCGCGCCATCCGAATCGATAAAATTTTGCAAAGACTGTAAATTTTCAGCTGCGAGTGGCAGCTGCGCTGCACGCATTTTTGTAATGCAATGAAACTCAAAATCAAGCAACGGATATGCAACTGCGAGCACGTTCGTGTACTTGCGCTACAAGTTGCATTGAGATGGAATGGCTTATCTGTTTGTATTCTGTTAGCGTATCCTTTATCACGACGCCCTTTGTCTACCGACTGTAAATTATCTAGCGACTATTAGTTCAAGCAGAAAACACGAAGCATGTTAACATAGCTTGAACTTACAACAATAGTAATTCAGCTTTGCTTGAAACATAGCAATAATAAGCATGCAAACGTTCCAAATGATAATAAACTACCAGGATCTTGACAGTCGTATATTTGACGAACTTCAGACTGACGAATTAGAATGAGTCGAAAGAAGAAATCGATAATTGATTTCGATGACGCAACGCATTCGGTTTCTGGCCGAGTTTGAATAGCGTCGTTATTCGCGTTTCATGGGAACAGCGCCCGGGAAAGAAAAAGACGTTCGAAGGAGCATTTCGATCAAATCTGACAGAGCCCAATGAAACTTGCAATTAACAAATGAGCTATTTTGAATCAAAATACTTAGATGAGTGAAAGAAAGATGAGTTGCTGTTCTTTATCAGTTGTGTACATTTTAATGAGATGTGTTTTCGTTCAACTTTTGGCTGGTTGTAATAACCGTTGGAATGAAATATTCGAGAAGACACGACGGATGATGGATGATTGTACTATACGCACTTCTATTATAAGCACAATTAAAGTTGGTGTTTTTATCTTGCTGAGACTGGAACAGAAGCACGGTTTCGACAAAAATGCGTTTAAAACTCGACAAAAGATATTTGTTTGTAACGATGCTTTTGTGTAACTTAAACTCAGTCGGCTATTCCAGTGCGCGCTGCGGACTTTCTTTTGCCTCTGTCTTTTTCAGTTCGCACCTTTTTGGCGATACGATTGCTCAGGCAACACACACTCTTGTTTTTTCACGCTGATTCTCGCGTTAGACACGAGGTTTGTAGCTCCGATAATATTACTGCTCGCAGCTTGTGTGCTAATACAAATTCATTTGCACAATTTTTACATGTCATTCCAGATCAGTTCAACGAGTGTTTTAAATTAATAACAAAATT
>JABFOX010002752.1:0-11077 GCA_022817665.1 Axea sp. ZL-2020 | reverse complement strand
CTGACTGTTAACTTGCATAAAAATACTGTTGGATAAATTTAACCATTTTAAAAATTAAACGTATCTGTAATTAATGTTTTTTTTAATAATTACCCTCTTTAATTGTAGTTATAAAATATGCGTTACTATTAAGCATTATTAAGTACTCCAATTTCGAATATTACAGTCCGATATAATAGTTTATAAGTAGTTATTATTCAACGACGCAATATCAATAAAAAATATTTTTATGTTGAGAAATCAGCAGTCTTCTATAATTAAGTCTAAGAAGAAAATAAAATGAAAAAAAGCAATTCATTCAAATCTAAGCTGCAAATTACTTTTAAGACTCATTCATCGCAGCATGAAAAAAAGATATCGTTCATTGACACCGACTTGAAATTAGGAAAAGCAATTAATGCAATGGTAGGCTTATGGCCTAGACAAAATAAGTACCTTAACTTCTGTATACACGTGTACCATGCAGTGTTTTTTTCTTTATTTTTGAAAGGACAGGTAATTATTGTTCAGTTTTGAAGCATAAAAAGAATGTAATCCTTGTATTTTTTCATTTTGTAGTTGGAGTATATTTACGCCAATCGGCACGATTACGACGAAGTGTGCACCAATGTTGTGTGGCTTGTTATGCATTGCTTTGGAATTCTTATTTTCTTAAATTCCCTTTTAACACAGGATACAGTAATATTCTTGACTAGTATAAAATGACCGAAAAAAAGACAACGCAATTTTTATATTTGTTTTAGTTACAAGACGTTGAGTTTTTATACGCATTAATTCCACTTTTGGTGTACATTTGTATATTCATCTTTTGAATTAATTACTTCAAAATGTAATTTAATTTTTTTTTACAAAGCTGTGGATTTCTTGAGTATAATTGTTTCAGACGGATTAAATATAACTCCGTTTTTCGACAATTTTTCATTTAGCTGGATATTTAGAAAAATTCTTACAGAAAAATTGTTGTATTAAGTTGTGAAAAAAACCGTACAAGTGTGTCACTAAAAATTGTTCCAAGTAAATGAAAATTCTGAAAAGCTGTCAATTTTGAGTTCAGCGTTGCTTTTTATTTAAACAGAATGTGCAGTCTGTTCATGTACTTTTGTTTTTGATATAACAACATTTTTACCAGTAATATACATTTTTATATTTTAGTTGTCTGCTATGCAAATTATTAATTAAAATCAGTGATGTTTGTATTTAGGTAAAACAAGGACTGTCGGATATAGAACTGGATTATGAAAAATTTACCAGCGACCATGATGTTAAATTTATCAATAGTATTAAAGCATTTTTGAGAAAAATGATGCAATATAGCACAGGTTATTGAACTTTGAATAAAAGTTTATATAAATATATATATATATATATATATATATGTGGGATTCGGATCAAGAATTTGAAAGTTTTACCACCGAATAAGTAGATGTCGCGTGTGTGAGTTCACAACCAATATTAAAAAAAACATTTGAGAAGTCAATCAGTCTGAATTATAACGAGCAATGACATACATGTCAAATTATAATTTATATTTAAAAATAAAAACTTCATTATAATAAAAAGTGTATTAAATTAAGTCAGTTGTATAAAATAAATTCCCACATATATATGTGTTTCACATTGAAGTATTTAACTATATATGTAATAAATTTTGTAGTGGCTCTGTCATCTTCGGGTATATTTGTTATAATTTTTCCACTGCTGTTAATATTATACCAGAAAGTAACATCTAAGGATGGTTCTGTAATTGAATACCAAGTGATGTGCAAAACATCTTATTCCCCGATTAAACATTATATTCTTTATTCTATTATTGTTTCCAATGTTATACTTCATGTACAAAATTTTACTAATATATGTATACTAGGCATTAGTCATATATTTTTGAAGTACTTTATAATTGAGTAAGGAGAAAATATTATTTATATAAATTTAAATTTCAAAACAGTGCGTACATAGATCATTGCATTTTCAAACATTTCACTATATTTGCTCTGAAAGTCAAGTTGAAAAATCGAAATTATTAGAAACGGGGATAATTGTGGAGTTACGCTCCTTTCACTGTCCCACACCGTCGCAGGTTCAACCAATTTTTGCATCAATGTTCGCAAGATAAACGACATTTTTGGTTCTAAGTACTCATCTGTTCTTATCATGTTTATTATTTTTCCAAACTGTGCCGACATAGATTTGGTGTTACATGCATTTTTGTATATTACATAATACACTGTGAGGAGTTTATTTTTTTTTTTTTCTTTTTCATTTACACTCAATTAATTTTCGTTGATTTAAAGGAACCATCTCGACGATCCAATCATGAGACTCTACAGACAACACTTATCCAGGGTATTGAACAAAACAATCCGCTCACATTAAAATTCAAATAATTTACGAATATGTCAATGAGATAAAATATTATTTATTAACTAAAATGTCAAGACTTGTTGAAACAACCAATAAGGAATCGCTTTTAAATAATAGATAGTTTCAATATTAAGCAAGTAATCTTACGGCGAATACGGGTGTGGAGAATCACTGACCTCGACGTAGATATGCCGTCTTCTCGACCAGGTCATCGTGTCTCAATTTCAGGTTCTCCATCTCCCGGAGGAAGAGATGAAAATTTTCCATTCCACGCATGACACGTTCTAAACTCTAGTCTTAACAATTCGCCCACTAGGGAACTCAATTGGCACACCCAACAATTCGCTTCGTGTTACTAATCAGTCCGCTTGCACTCTCACAGACGGAATGAATTTTTCTTTTTCGTAGCGTTACCTGCGTCGCCGGTAACGCACGTGGTCCCTACGCGTGGTCGTCGCGTCAGCGTCAACCACCGCGGCAACTTGACGTTTGTCCAGTGCCGGACCCTTATTTTCATCGTGCCCCTTTATTATTTTTCTTTCAAATCTTTTCCATCGGTTTTTATTTCTCGGTCAGTATCACCTCTCTCACCATCCGTATTCGCCATTTTCGATTTCCTCTTCCATCCTGCCAAGCGTCTATCTATAATATCTGTCCCATTTTACCTTGTCTGAAAAAATAAAAAATAATAAATAAACTGCTCTCAATATTTTTTCATCTTCTGATTCCGCCTCTGAGAGGCAACTTTGTAACGAGCCAAATGCCTCGTTACAACACATACCTGTTATGTTAATACACTGGAGGCGATTCCATCATCCGTAAGTCCGTCTCGCCTTTGTCACTTTACTGCAAGTACGCTCGATATTATGGGTTTGGACTCCTGAAAAATATATTTTGCTACATTGGACAATGTTTAAAAGATACACGATTCGGAAATATAAATATACAGATCATAGTTTGTGTATTTCTGGAATTACAAATTTTATCGGTAGTTCATGCGGAGGTGTTCAAATTTCATGGAACCAAGTTCGTCATTAAGTGGTCAGTATCATAATCAGTGCAAAATTTCACATAGATTTTATATTGTTACACCCTCCTTCTGGGCGAGGAGCATAACTCCAGAATTACCTAATTTTAATATTAACACCATGCCGCCCACACGTGTAATCAAGATTTTTTGGATTGACGCCGGAAGAAAAACGTTTCAACATTTTCGCTTGCGACTGAAGATTTTTCAAAATTTTCCGAGGATCATAAAAGCGTCGTGTTTTACTTGCTTCAATAGTTCTCGGTCCTATCCTTCCATTTGCATGAAATTTTGAAGATACAAATATATAAATGTAAGATTTGGAAATTGCACCAACTTGGGGTCACCTGACGGCATAGTGTACAAAGCTGTTATGCACTCAGACTACAAGACGAATCAGAAATTGTTAAACTTATTTTTCCTTGATATATATTTTATCAAAATACTAATAATCAATGTCAAGATGCAAAACGTTCTTAATTTCAGGTACAGGTTAAAACGTATAGGTACAGCAACCAATACACAAAACTTTCAATACAAGGCAAAGAACATGATTAAATTTTGTGCAGTAGAACATAGAAATCTTATCCTGTAAATAATTTAATCGTTTTAACGTTTAAATATCCTAATTCTTAAATGTTTAAAAAACTAGTATACTTTCTATTTTTACAAGGTTTATAAGAAAAATACTTGTTTATGGTCATCTTACCATAATATTTGGTGTATTTTTCGACTTACTTGGATTAACTTTTGTATTCTATTCTGTAAATTTATATTTATATTATTTAATGTTGTGATGTGCTTTAATTTATTTTAATGTTTATTTATTTTACTAATTCAATGTGTTTTTTAGATCAAAATCAATTTCCATATTCTATGGAAAGTTTTCAGTGTACTTCCTATTCTATTCGGCACAATAATTATTCTTGGTTTTCTTTGTGCTGCAGCAGACAGTGTTTTTCTTCTAACGGATAAAATGAAATTTTCAATGTGCATAATTCATTTTTTCTAGTACCGTTAAAACACAAAATTTATTAAACAAATTGCACATGGATTCTAATTTGTGTGCCTCCATTTCAAATACTTGATTTGAACTAATTAAATTCCATTCATTGTTATTAGATAATCAGTTTTTTATTATATAAACGATTTAATAAATATTTATATGTATAACAAATACACCACATGAGATCACTTTTGTTATTTTAGTTATAAATCAGAATGGATGAATTTAAATTTAAGTAACTTTAAACTCGTGAATATACTTCAAATGAATCTTAATACTCCTATAACAATTAACGCCTATGGTATTATCGTGCTTAACATGGAATTTTATATTCAGGTTTGTACAATTTTTATTTCAATCAAGTCTTTTCAGCAGTTAAGTTTAACAAACTATTTGTATTATTGTATGTAATTATTTATTTATTTTATAGATTTATTTTGTTAGAAATTACAAAAAATTACCCACATGGAAATAAATTGCATGACAAAAATATATAGTTAATTTGGCAATAGTAAGATAATATTGTGGCAGATGTTTAGCGAATATTTAGTCACAAGTTTAGATTATGCTGAAAGTTCATTTTATTAGCACACTGTGTTTTATATCTAGACTAACTCATTTTGCTGAGTCATCGTAACTTAGGATGTCCTAGAATTCATACGATATTTCAATTTTTCACTATTTGTTCGGTAAAACGTTGCTCATGAAGAAACCAGTTTAGCGTGAGGGTGAAAAGTTACGGTTAAAGTATTAACGTATTTTATCTACACTGCATTATAATTCCATGTTTCTCGGTACAAAGAGATGAAAATTCATTTCTGAACTAAATCCTATTACCTGTTAACAATAAAATGTCAAGGAAGTAGATGATATGAAATCTTGGACATTATCAGTAGATGCAGTGTCTTAGTATTCTAAATGCGACAGAAATGCATTTTTAAGTTAAATAATATGGCGTACCGAAGTTTGGCAAAAAGGACGGAACATGTACGATAGTGGTATGAGTTGTAGGTATACGAGTGCGACACTGAACTTTTTTAGAAAATCATACAAGGATCAGTTTTAAAATGTGTAAATAATTATGTTTCCATTCAGGCCCTTTTCACAAACTTCTTAAAAAATGTGTGGTAAACAAGAATTTGAGTGCCATCGGTCGTAAATATTCGTCTATTTTCTAATGCTGTAGTAGCAATATGATCCATTTTGGAAAAAAAGTAATTTATTCATTACTTCGAATATATAGATTGAAATTTATAAATTAGGTTCTGTTCGAAAGATCCATTGAATCAACTAACTTTTCTTTTCAAGATTATCATAAATCAAAAATGCATTACAAGCAATGGTTTTCCCGTGCAAGTCATTGTGAATTTGTTTTTGATCGGGAGTAAGTTTATGTGTAAAACAACAAAGTCTTCTCACATCTAACTGTTGATATAAAATACCTTTGTGTTTGATTCATGCCAATGCCTAATGTCTGTCGAATAAATTCGTAAGATGTTTTCGATCTTTCAGATGCATCGCTCGAACAGCAGCAATATTTTCATCAGTAACAGCAATTCTTAAACGTCCTTCCGGAAATAAAGTACAAGAACGCGAAATGCTAGCCAGTTTTGAATCAGAGCTCAAATATGTGTTAATTATGAAGGGTGGCAGAAAAGTTCTTCTATGAAATGTCAGTCCAAAATGACAGTTGACTTGGCGAATTGCTTTGAGATATTTTTAATAACACTGGAGAGAATTAAAAGTTTCACTTTTCATTTTAGAACTTTTACCTATTTGACGTGTTTATATGACTTCAGATTAGGAAAATGTTCCAAACTTGTCTTACATTGATACGCAAAATAAAATACCCAATGCATAACTTAACTATTCATTTTGATTATGATTTAATCGTACTACTCAAAATTAATTATAACATAATTGCTGAGCTAGATAGTGATAAGGGAATATAATATACATCTAGTTGTTAGGGAAAAAGTAAAATCGAAATAAATCCCATAGTAACATTCCTTTGAAGCGCAAAAATTTTTAGGAAATGAAATATTAATAATAATATATATAATTTCTAAATATTATTTAAAAAACATTTCATCTAAAAATTAAAATATTTTTTATACAGTTTCTGAGAATGGCAGGCACGTATTTTACCATTCTTTTAACATTGAAAAATTAGTTGAGAATGCAAAGGAAATAAAGTGATATGAAATATGATTAATTGGAAGAAATAATACACAGGTAATAATTTTGCCATATCAAATTGCAGTAATAATTAAGACGGTTAATTATAATAGATGTGTACTATATTTTTTATAAGATCCTTCCTCCCACCATTCCTTTCTTGTGACACGAGAACGACATTTTGCGAAGAACTACGGAAATATAATGCAATCAATTATGAAGAATCTGTTAAAATGCCATACAAAAATTTTTACATTTTAATTCATCCTTATTTTTCCTCCCAATTTTTTTTTCATTCCGCGGGTCAAGTAGTTTTACATCATCCGCTATTCATTTGCAAGACACGAAATCAATAAATCCGGACCAATCAATCACGTAACTTTTGGTTTTGATGCACTAATATGAAAAGATATTTAACTCCGGATTGACGTAAACAGACATTATTCAAAAATTTGATTTTTATTAAGTGAAAAATGGAATATACGTGTTATGGACTGCAATTTCCATTTTGGGATATTTCTCATTTGTTATCAAGTTGAAATATTTTTTCGTTCGCTTGATGATAGAATTATAATTTTGTCAAATATTTGTCACGAAAATTCTGATTTTTTCGTTTGACAAATTAATACAAATTATGTTTTTTTATAAAAGGAAGTCAAAAGCGAAGGAGTATAAGTACAATTTTTATTTTGAGAAAATCCATTTTAAAGATTGCAAGGATTCAAAATTTCCTTGAGATTTCAGAAGCAAATTTGTCCAGGAATTTTAACAATTTCACAATTTCACAATTTTTCAAGGAAATGTCACTTCTACCCTTTTGTTTTTGACCCAGCGCACATAATGAAAAATTTGTTTCAGCATGAAAACAGGATGTTTTCCGAGAAATATTTTCATTTTTCAAAAAACATTTCTTTTCAACTTAATACACTACGAGGGGTGAGATATCTTTGGATGCCACTGAGTAGCATCACCTATCAAATATCCGTACGATTTCGAGGAAATACTAACTCCCAAATGAGTCGTGTCAAGTTTTGCTAAACTTTCAACCAGTGGAACATTACCTTTTTTTTAAAAAAAAAGGAACACTTAATATCACGGTTCAGCTACTCCGTTGAAAATACTCATTTTTAACTGGATATCCGGACATTCAATCGGAATTCCGAAAAATTCGTTCTATGTCATTTACTAACTGTAAATTAACAGAAGACAGATGACACCTAAAAAATACCAACGGAATGGATGAGATATATTTTGCATGATCTGTTTCTTTTAGATTTTTTTTTATCGAGAAATGAAACGCGGATTGACTAAATACCTAAACCCTAAAGTTTCGGATTGCAGAATAACAGGAATTTGTCCAAAGCTGTCCAATTTGATCAAATGAACAAGCTGTTCATTTTGAAGCTTGATTTATGAAGCTGGATGAGTCGAAATGTACACTGCTTCAGCACCCGCCATATTTCCCAGATCTGACCCCTACGACTGTCATCTAACCGTCATTTATTTCAAACGTATCACTCCTAAAGAATAATCGATTCTCGTTTTTTCCTGAAGAATAACATCGATTTTGGTTTAGAAAAATTGTTTTCATTGATATTCCCAAGATTTGTCAACCCATGTAGTTAATAATTTGACATTTCTCACTAGCAAATAAACTGAATATTTTTCCGTTATTTAATATTTAATTGAAATTTTATGGGGACACTGTGTATTATTTAAGATATCCTAAAAAGACATAAATATTTAATTGGTATAATTGTATAAGTAAAAACACGTAGAAAATCTTTTGATATAAATAATGTAACCAGGCAAACATTTATTTAGCGATTGTCCTGGTCCTTAATCAATCCAATGATGATTTAATCGGCAATTGAATAAAGACCCAGTGCGTGGTCAAAAATATAGTGACCTAATTGTAAATTGATAATTTTTGTCTGTCTTTTTCTTTCATCTATTCAGAGCAAAATCTACGGTAGCTTAACCATTCACAAGATTACAAATTAAAACTAGTTTTTATTTTCAGTAGATGAGTTTTGTGTAGATAAAACTAAGTGTTTAAAATTTAAATCAATAAACTGTTTTAAACGTAAAAAAGTAGGAGAAAAACTGGCATATTTATAGTTGATAGCCTACATACTTGCCAAACCAAGCATTGATCCTTTGATGCTTAATCGAAACACGGCTAAGGAATCAGGCAGTTTGATCCAGGATTCAGTGAAATTCCAAACTCATTTCTGTCAAAGCACATGTAATTTTCGTTCAAGCAGCCAGGGAGATATGAATTTTAATAACACCATATAATGATCAAAGTAATTCAGTTTTGTTCTCCACTTTTCTTTCTGAAGAATAACTACATCCATTAAGTACAAAAAAAATATGACAACATTCATCTCGGAGGAATCCAAATATATGAATTTTAGAAAAGTTGATCCCGCGATTTTTTCTGGGTTTAATTTTTACGCAGTGCAATTTTCTTTTCAAACTATTAACTTTTCATCGCAAATAATTTGAACCGTGTTCATTCTTTGCTTCACAAAATATTCCAAAGCAAAAGTTCGAATGAGACTCACTTTATTCGTCTGCAGATTAAAATTAAATATAGAAATTAATAATAAATATCAAATGCGAATCTCGTTGTTCTGCAATATGTTATTTTTCAATATATTCCGAATTTGTTCAGGATGGTCAAATTGCATACGAAATATTATAACAGAGAAATTGTATAAATAAAAATGCTGGTAAGAAATTAAAATAAAACTTGGCCCCGCGAAATACAGTGTTTATGTTTTTTAATTAAATTAATCCCGCTTGCTTTACATTCTTTTTGAATTGGTCTGAAAAAAATTGTGGAATATATTTTGTATGAAATGCTGTCGCAAAATTCGCGCACAAATTTAGCCGCTGCTTACAAAAGCGCCGCGAGAACTCTTGAAAATTGTGTACAAAATCCAAAATGTATTTGATCAAAATAAATCGTCTTTGCATCATTTTCATGACTATTTTGCTTCTTGAATTTCGTTGCGTTATTTTATTACTCGTACACGTTTTTTTTTAATTTCCTTTCCTTTCATTTCGACGACGACATTTTTCTATTCTGTTTCATTCTGCTTCCTCTTTTGGTCTTTTTGTTCGTCTTCCGATTTGTTTTCTTTTATTTCCTCTTATCTGCATTTGAATTATTTACGCTTTTCTTTTTTATTCATTTTTCCGTGATTTACGCCAATTAACTACTTTGATAATTCAGCTATTTCAAAATTCTTGTGCACACAGAATAGCAACCATCACTTTAACGTCATTTTTTCTCATTCTTCTCTTCCTCTCGATCCACGAAAGAGCGGAAAGTTGAATAACTTAATTATGGTTCAAGTTTACCAGTAAATGCCATGTTTTAACTATTCAATGATATTGTAATAATCTATGAAACAATAACAATTGTGTTGGCCAATTTAATACAATAATTATTTTTTATTATTAGAAATTAACTTTGCAAAATGCAATTACGCTGTAAACGAATTTGTTATCATTATATCGTTAACATCGGAGGAAGCCATTGCTGGAAAAGTCATTTTTTCAAAAGCAAAATTCTCGGTGATTCAATTACAGTTTATGTAATAGTTTTTCAGTTCATACTTGCTTCAAGCAGATACCAATAAAACTAGAATATTGGCATAAAATGACACAAAAAATAAACTTCTGGTGTATTTTTATATAATCAGACATCCTCTTATAACCATCTTGATTTTGGGTTTATATTGAGTTGTTTTGTAATAAAAATTGATAATCATTTATTATAGGCCTCCCATCACCACGTGCCACACGATTTTCGAAGCGGTTTTTAACGCTGATCGTGAATCTGGAAAAGTTTGCAAAAATATCAAGTGGTTCTTCGGATAATTACTATTTAGTTTTATTAGTTTGAATATAATCAAACCATAAAAACTTGCTTTGATATTCCCGTTACGACGAAAACAACAAAACTTGTCTTGCTATTTTTGTTACGACAACAAAGCTGAATTGCAATTATCTGGAGAATGGTTAGAGATGTTCGCAAAATTCTTTTGGATTTGTAATCAGTGTCAAAAGCTGCATCATCTACGGACATTAATAACTCGTGTTTGGAAGAGAGAGCCATACAAAGCGATTACCAAAAATGGTGTATTTTTGCTCCAGTTCAGTCAGATTCTGTTTCTGTAATACAAAAGTTAACTTCTTTTCATATTTGTGTTAACGCGAATGGCATCGTTGGAATATAAACTGGAGTTCAAACGAAGTAAATACGCATTACCCCCTAAAATTGCACTGATTTATTTTGCAGAAAATTTTAATGATGTTTTTTGCATTCAAAATCAGTATTAAAACACTTTAAATGAAACGGCCCTAAAGTTCGCCGTTTGCTGGCCCGGGCATGAATTTCAACTTGCACCGCCCATTGCAATTCCGTCGCAATCTTTTTTCGCCATTCCTTTCCGCGCGCATCCGACCCTTTTCCGGGTGCTGCGGCCATC
>JABFOX010002751.1:0-11078 GCA_022817665.1 Axea sp. ZL-2020 | reverse complement strand
ATGAAGAATATTTATTATATAAAATATTTTATTAGCATCTACTTTTAATTTTATTTTAAGTTTATTTAACGATTGATCATATAATTAGAATATATATATGAATACCAATATCGCGTACTGTTTGAATAAGTGATATTTTAAACGTGATGAAATCATCAAGACTAAACTTTATTATCAACACCTAAATGACTTAGAGCAAAAGAATCCCTGTACTAAATACGGAACTCGACAAGTGATATTACTGCATGATAACACTAGATTAAATACCGTTAAAATAACATAACGTTAGAAAGTTTTCTGACATGTTGTTTATTTTTTAGGCTTTACTTATCATACTTTCGTTTATTTCGTTTACTCCAATATCATTTTGCTGTTTCACACATGCATACATAAACTTATATACGAGTTTTTCGGAATGAAATTCGTCAGTTGATAAATGAAGGAAATGTGTAGAAACTAATGAGATTATTTTTATTAAAGCAAGCATGAACAGTATATGCAATGAACAACAAATAATCTACACATATAAAAGAATTTCATAGTTATCTCATAAAATTCTGAAAAGTTGCAGTTATTAATGTTCATTACAAATTTACAATATTCAATAATATTTAATTAATTCTGAGAGTAATGTGAACATTTCTTATGGTATTTATATAAATTGTTTCCCACATTTTCAGATAAATTCATAGACATTTCTTAATTTTTTCAAAGATTTAAAGAGAACTAACAGTATTTTTAATTGATACAAACACCAAATTTCTGTTTAAAAAGAATTATATAAGATAATTTGGAATAAAATGAGCAATAAATCAAACAGAACAGATCGAAAACTTCTGCAAGCAACTAAAAATAATAAAATTACATGATTTTGATTAATTAATGAAATTTTATTGATTTTACTCAATTTTCAAAATTCTAATAGTTAAATAAAGTAATTAAATTTCTATCATAATAATTTAGATATCTGAAAAATCGGTTTCCGAATGTAATTAAACCAATAAATGTATTAATTGTATTACAATTTATTTTTTTATCTCATGATTAAAACTAGAAACAACTTTAATTATGATCTAAACAATATGAGGAGAGGAACGTTTAACAAGCAAGTCATTAGCTAAATGTAAGATAAGAAAAGGAAAAGATAAGGATATACTGGATCACACAGATTATACAGATCTTATGTAATTTTAGTAGAATATTTCTGATAAAAATTAATTTTTATTTTACATTGAATTAGTTAATTTACATTATACACCTTAATTGCCAATTAAATTGCAATACATAATTTAATTTCAATGTAATCTACGTTTATGTAAACACTATTTGTTCAATGCTCCAATAAATATTTGTATAATATTTAGATTAGGTCAGTCATCTTTTAGTCTGCCTTCATAAGGAGAATTTTCATTTCACTGTTTTTTACAATTTCAACTGGATTAGGGCCTGCATATTGACGTTTAAATCACATTTTAAATTTGCTGCTTTACGGGATAATTCTAGTATACGATGTTTACTAAATTCAATGCATTATTTTGATTATTAAGACAAGCTTTATTTCAATTTGAATTGTATAAAAAAATACAATTTTAAAAGAACTAAATTTTTTTAATTTCAATGGTTGTGTTATTAATTTATTAATATTTCATTAAAAACGCTATTCATATGAATTTTTTCAAATATTACAAAACAGATTTTTCATAATTTTTCAAAAAAGTTGTCAAACATTTTTAGATTTTTACATTTTTAAAAGTTTAATTTTTATTATATTAAAAATAATATTGTTAAATCCCACTTGTGTAAAAAATCATTGTAAAATTACAACAATCTAACCAAAATTTACTTGAAATATATGGACAAAATTAGAAATGGTATATATAAAAGCATACGTTTTGAATTTATGAGTTCTATCAATATGTAATTTTCATATAGAATATAATTGGGACCACACATTCATGGAAACTGTACAAGTAATGAAGAAGAAGCAGTTTTTCCAATATTTTTATAAATATTTTTATAAATTTTTGTAAGTTAAAGTGCATAGCCTGAGTAAAATTCACAGACATACTTCGTATGTAGGGACGACTATATGGATCGTAACAGTGTTTTATTTAGTACCATGTAGAAATTGCTGACCGGACAACGCTTTGCATCAGATACAGAAGCACAAACAGCAATTCGCAAATCACTATACTCCAACCGAGAAGACTTATATAAATATGAGTATTGTGAAATTGGTATGACGATAAAAGAAATGTATTAAAAAAACATATTAAGAAAAAAAATTGATACTTATTAAACAATTTGTAAAAAATAATTGAACGTTACTTTTCAATCCACCCTCGTATAGGTGGTATTTTATATCATTTTTATTAAATATATGATCAATCATTATAACGGTTAAATACAATATTTGTAAATGCACATTTACTATTAATATTTACTAAAATACTTAGGTGGCAATATTTCTTACATTGTTATATAATACTGAGCAAAACAATGATTTGATAAAACTATAAATAAACAATAGAACCCAGTCACATATAAAAGAGCCATTATTATTCCAAGAACGTTATAAATATATTTCCTTAAAAAAACATATTTAGATGACTTATATAACATAACTTTTATTAAAAGGTTTTCCGGTCTAGTTTCATTCAGTGGATTAATCCAATCTAATACTACTGGTATTAACGGTGTTACACAAAGAAAAAATCCAGAAATGCAAGACATGACTGAAAATAAATTAAAAGCTACAGTAATTCTTATATAAGTAAAATTTTATTACAATACACTATAACTTAATATAAATTAAAAATAAATATTATAAAATTTATGTAATAATGCATAGTATAATTTTAATCTAGAATAAAATATCTTAGATACGTGTAAGTTAAAGGTTTCAAATAAGCCCAGTCATATAAATACTTGTGGTATATTATTGTATACACGGAATATATACACGAAGTATATTATTATATATACGGAAAATATTGAATGACATTGCTGAGTAGTATTAATATACTTGATGTTTCTAACGTATCTAAGATCTTTGTTTCTTATTAGATATACCAATACTTCAGACCGGTATAGTTCTCTTTAAGACAGACGTAGGTGTACTAAAATTGTTTATTCGAAATATTCAAATTAATGCTACCAATTTTGCGATTCTATAGACACTTTCAATTGGCCTTTGTTCAATTAAATCCAAATTAATTATGAAACATTTTTATAATCGTCTACAATTTATTCCAAAGAGGTTGTTTGGTATTTCATGGATCAAGCACTTAAAGCAAGTGTTCATTTTAAATCGACTTTTTAGAGAGCGCATTCAAGAACTCAAAAAAACTACTTTGAGACCTACAGTGGTACAATAAAATTTATCAATTAACCCATCCGAGACATCTAAACTTCTAATGGTGAGATATTCTCATAGTTAGAAATATGCATACCAATATTAATATGTATTGTTGTCCAGTTTTGGTATATGTAATTTAATAATGTTCCTATTCGTGAATAATTTAATTGCACCAAGCGTATTAATTTTGTATACAAGTATCAATAGTTTCTTTTGAGGTTATCTTGCAAATTTATATCCAAGCATAAAATGACGTTTACTCTGTAGGAGGTGACATCACATTTTACTATATCAGATGCTTAATGCTTTTATTTATCTTAATAAGATTTATTTCTATAAGTTATCTAACTCTACCACTCAACTGTTGACTTAATTACAGCAATTCTAATGAGATGAAACATTATTTTTTCTTAGCAAATTTTAATTCGATTATAGGGCTAATAATATTGCTTACAACAGCATGGATTAGGATCACCTGATAATAAATCACAGAAAGTCTACACTTTATTGGATACGAGTTTTAACGATTTATATATGTGTACTTATTTATTAAAATATTTAGGACATTTAAAATAAAGTAAAATAAATGTATAGCTGTATTTTATTTGTTATTATGATTTTGATACTTTAACCATTTAACAGTAGGATTTTAGTACGAGAAGGTGTCAAAAATAGAACTGTGAACGACTCAATACTATAAACAAACAATATGAATTTCCGTATGTTATGTACACAACCGACCTTCGTGATAACTGCTTACACAAGCGATATTTGGCAAAACCATTACTTGCAATTCAAAGCAAATGAGTTGCACGCCGGGAGTAATGACAATGTTCAGCAAAGAATGCCTCTCGAATGCCTAGAGAACTATTCAAAAATCTTCAGTATTTGATCATGATCATGAACATGGTATAAGGTTTAAAAAATGGACATAATAGAATAATAATTTAGAAAGGAGAAAATGTAGTTTACAATTAGACTTCGTGGTTTAAAATATTCAAGCAATATCTGAAATTTGTATGAAACCATTATATTAATTAGTGGGATCACCTATAAAAAAAGACAGCTATTTAATACAAATGTCTGAATTTGGAGTCAAGTCTTCCACTTAATTAACAAATAATAAAATATTTGTTGTGGATAAACTGAAAATATTGAAGAGTAGTAAAACAACTTCTGTTGAAATTCATTCATTTTTACTATCGCTCTCATAGATTTGTGAGATAGGGTTTTGTTGATATTTTAATGCTCTTTTTTCTTCACATTCGGCTATGTTTTTTATTTTTTTGTTCAAATAACGCAGTAATGTTACATAATATCCTTCTACAACTTCTTTTCATATTTTGAAATAATATATAAGTATTACAACGCCTCGTACATCGTAAAAACTAGTGGAAAAAACATCCATCCGATTGTTACATCTTTGATCGCTTTATGCTTCAAATATTCTTCAATATTCTTGCTATATGTCAAAAAATGTATAAAGAATTTATTTATACGAATCGGCGTAAAAATTCGTTGATATTATGTTTCAACAAGCCCCATACACATTCTGTATCATGAACACGTTACTGTTATTCGATATCTAATCTCTGTTTTTATATATAATCCTATCTTACTCAATATTTTTCCATATGTAAATGTTCATTTAAAATATATTTCGCTGATTTTATTCATATATTTCAAATTTCAGCTATCTTCTTAAATTTCTTTTTACGGATGTTTAATTAAATACGATACATTTGTAAAATGATTTCTAAAATTTTTGTATTCATTGAACATTCATAATATTTGAGATCTTTCGAACCATTTTATACTTTGTATATTATATATTTTTTTAAAACAGTAATCAATATTTAATTAAGACGTGGGATATTTTTTAATCTACTATTGTTTATAAATCAAAATTAGCATTATTTATGAAAGATGATTTCATAAATAAAAGTTTACAATATATTGCAAATATGACACTGAATTTTCCAAGTAAGTAGCAAGATTTTTTACTTTAAGTAGTACACATTCAGTCAGATATTTTTCTGATGATTTACCAGAGCTATATCTATCATACATAAATGTTCCGAAATCTGGTTATGATTTGACTCATTAATTTATAAAAGGAATAGTAATGTATTCCCGCATTCTATATAATACATTTTTTAGAAACTGGCTTACATCTTTAATCTGTATCAAATTTTGTTATTAAATTGATCTTACCTACACCAAATTTAATTGAGTTTTTGGCATCAGTCATACAGCTGTGTAAAATTTTATAATTTTCTCCACATTCGAATTTCAACCAGTCTAACTGTATTTGATCATTTATATCCCTATACTAAATAAAAAGTTTTTACTGAATATGTAATTTTCATTGAATTACTTTTTTTATTTTAGAAACGCATCTTTAAAACTTACACTGCAAAAACATACTATATTTAGTATTAAAATTTATGAAAAATATTCCGGCAGTTTAATTTACAATATTTGAAAGCATTGTTTTTTTAAAGTGTAATGTTTCATATTAAAAAATAGTTGTTTTGTGTAAAATTTGCATTTATTGTTATTTTATAATAATAAAATTAAAATTGTTTAAATATGTTAATCATTTTTGTTTAAATATAAGTTATTTAGATTCATATTCGGATCAACTGAACACACGAAGTTCATAAATAAAACAAAACGTTTTTTTCTACCATGAAAGTTGACATCAACAACAATTTTTAATTATAAAACACTGTTTATTTTTAACACATGTTCTTCTTATTTTATTATTTTCATTGAAGATGAAAGAAAGTTTTAAAAGGTTTTTTATAAAAATTGGGACTTTATTGTACAACAAGGGTAAAAGATTGATAATTAAAAATATTTTTTATCGCGAGGCAATATATTATTTCGTCTTTCTAGCAGTATACGAATTTCGTGTTAAAAGAAAGACTGGTCTTTAGAGAGAATTCATTTTGCATTTGTACTATACACAATTCATTTTCGTTTTTACATTTGAGACAGCTATTCACATGTAAATGATATTTACACGTTTCTTGAGTTTGATTCTTATGATACCCAATTTCGTTGCTTTTGGATCACTCCCATGGCTTTGAGACGTAATGAAATTATTTAATGAATCACTCTCAAAAAGTCTACAAATTTTGTGTGCATTTGCGCGATTCTTCGATCAATAATGCCATCAATTCTGCATCTTCAAACATTGCTGGCCTTCTTCGATATTCCTTATGCTTTTGTGTCAAAATCGCTACTATTGAACCATTTAAACCACTTCTCACAAGCTGAAGATAGAGTACACTCCCCATAAGTCTCCCACAACAATGAATAACCTTCATTTATTTCATTTTTTAGATGTAAGCAGAAAAGTAAAGCTTCATACAATTTGCATTTTGTTAGCACAAAATTTGGTGACAAAAAATTCGACATTTGAAGTTCAAAAAAACTATATTGTTTACACTTTTATAAAATAAAACATACTGAAAACTAAAACTCAATGATGACGCGCTGACATAAAGGTGGTTAAGTTATGGTTCAATAATACACATTAATGCCAGTAGCCCTCTGTCTTGTAAATCCTTAAAAACTTAATTCTACACCTGATACTTTTTGTACATTTTTGTAAAATAATAAAATATTACTCTGCTATAATTCAGAGAATCTGCAGTAGTGCTTATTATACGTAATAATCAATAATACCTTCTTGGCATTAAAAAATTTATGTGCTCCTAAAACATCTAATACAGAATGAACTGCCATATAAAGTATAGATGTAATCATTTCATCAATGTTATTTAAATTATGTTTTAAATAACTTATCTAAAGAATAATATTTCATGTATTAAGAAATTGCATTAAGATAAATGATAAAAAACTATTAATGAACTATACTTGCCAAAAACATGAATTATACATTCTTATAAAAAGAATGTACCATTCATAAGATAATTAATAAATACGTTCTCTTCGCAATAAACGTTGTATAAATATTTAGAATTTTAGTTTCTTTGATTATGGTTTTCAATTAATATATTAGGCTTTACTTTGTACTGAACGTTCTATTTAATTTATTTTTGTTTTATGTGTCAAATAAGCTCTTGCAATAGAAAGATTAATCATTTTGAAGAACGATTAAATTGTCTTTGATCCGAACAAAAATTTCACCTTAAGGATGAACAAAAAATTACGTTCATCAGCTCAAATTTTTTCTAGTACTTTTTTATTTTTTTAAGATATTTTTACCTACTAGGATTACAGTAGGTATCTTTTATTTGTTACTTTGGAGTATTTTGTATTCCAAAAGTTCTATAAAAATCTATTAAAAATGAAAGTGCTAATCAGTGTTTTAACAAGAAAATGATTTATAATAAATTTTTAATCACTACAATATATTGAATAAATATATATTTATCATATAAAAATAACTTCGATTAATTTTGTTAATATGATTACAGTGCTGAGTTAAACAGATATCTTTAAATGCAGATGTTAATTACGCTAATAGTATAAACAGCTGCAAGTATATATACAAATTCAAATCAATAAGATATCAATACTTATTATATCAATTCTTCGAATACTATGATAAATAATTTAATACAATAAAAATATTTAGCGATAAATACATTAAAAACTCTAAATTGAAAAATTATTTCTGATTCTAAACTAGTGATACTTTGTTGAATCTATCAAATATTTGGTGGGATAATAAACAATTCAACTAATGTAATATAAATCATCTAATAACATAAACTATATAAAAGTTAACTAAAAGAGCATAGCCGGATAAGAATGTAAAACCTGTCCCGTATTAAAAAAAACTGAAATTTATCCATTCGAAAGAGCACATCTGAAAAGTCATTTTTTAATTTTTCCAGCTTTATTCAGTTTTACTGTTTTTTTAAAAACGAAGGTAGAGATATTTTTTTAATTATTTTTTTTTCTCAGAATTACTTCCTAACAAAAATGCTGAAAAAAATTCAAGTATACATGGGATAGCCAAAATAAATACTAAACTTTTCAAAGAATTTTTTTGTAAGATAGAATAGTAGAACTATCCTCATATTTTTATTGTAAATGTATAATGTTAAAATACACAACATATATTTGTTTTTGATTATGTTTATGTTGTGGATGCCATCATTAAAAATAAAAAAAATATTTTTGTTATTTTCATTAAAATTTCGTGCCTAAAAAATTGAAATTATGAAAATAATTGAAATTTTTTTTTTTTCGTGTAAAAATAAATAACATATATTTCTTTCCAATTTTTTCAAGTTGTGAAATCCGGTTTTAAAAATTAAAATCCACCTTTTTTCGTTATTTTTATTCTAATGTCACGCTCAAATATTTCTCCGGATTACAAAATAATAAATTATAAAATACTTTTAAAATTATATTAAAATATAATATTTTGATCACTAATGTATTCAGAAATACTATAAAAAGTTTCAGAAGACAATTTTAAATAATTATTTCTCAAATGAAAGCACGTCCAATTTCTATATTTGTTATAATCACCTCTATTTTTATTATTTAATCATCGTTACGATCTTCATTTATATCTGTAACCATTTTGTTCTTATCAAACAACTTGGCTCAATACTACTGCTGATCATAAGATTTTTGGCATGTATTGCACATAGGATAAGTAATAAATAGCGGCCGCAACATGAGAACAACAACCAACCGTTCTTCTACCATTCGGACACTCGCAATAGTAATGTTTAATACCAGCAATTCCAACAGAATTTGGACTATAATCAACGTAGCATCTGCACATTTTAGAACTGATATGCCGAGATCTGACATTCAGTTTTAGAATGCTTTGCTTTTGTTTCACAAATTGTATTTAAAAATTATGTTGGTCATCTAGAATTTCTGCCAGGCATAATAATCGCTTGTGTGTACTGATATGAGAGTCCCGGTGAATAAAATTTTCAATGACAGCTCTCAGTCAAATCTTCTTGCTGTTTCAATTTTTTTAACCTCGTTTGCCAAAGTGCTTTTTTTGTTTTGATGCCATTCAGTTTGATGAAGAATTTTATCTTGGCGATTCCAGTCGGCGCGCAAACAATTGCCCAAGTTCTTTTGCAAAAAGGCTGCAATTTTACAAACAACTTTCTTAAAGTTCCTACTTTATGCAGTAGCTTGTTATCAAGTTGATAATGAAGTTTATATTTTTCACCAATAATACCATGTATCCCTTCCACTGCATATCGAATTTTGGTATTTTTACTTAACTCATTAAATTTCTCAGCTGTAAGTTGATTCAGTTTTCCGTGCACTGATATGGCAGCCGTAATAATACCTATTTTTTTTCTTAGTATTATATTTTCTTACAAGTATTTTAATTTACAAATAAAAAAAGTGATTTTAGTTTGATAATATTTACATCATAATAGATTTAAACTTCGTTACTATTCTCATTTTTAGTTTATTTGGTGCGAAATTTAAATAAAAATAACAAAAAAATTGTTTTTTATTTTTAAAGACATGTTTTACAGCTTGAAAAACTCCGAAAAAAATATATTTTATGTACTCTGAGTCAAAGAAATTAAAATTGTAATATTTTCAATTTCTAAAAAAATAGTTTTTTATTTTTGAAGATGGCTTCCAGAACATAAAAATATCTACAAAAAAATATATATGTGTATTCTGACATTGTATATTTACAGCAAAAATATGAGGATGGTTTTACTATTCCATCATAGAAAATAAATTCGTTGAAAACTTCAGTATTTTTGTATATTTGAATTTCGCGCCAAAAATGTATGAAAAAATTAGAAAAGAATATTTTGGCTATCCCACGTATAATTGATTTTTTTCAAAATTATTGTTAAGAAATGATTGTAACAAAAAAATAATTAAAAAATATCTGTTCCTTCGCTTTTAATTGAAAAAAAACTCTAAAAATCTGAACAAATCTAAACAAATCTGAACAAATCTGAAAAAATTAAAAAATTACTTTTCAGACGTACTTTTTTGAATGGATAAATTTGTAATTTTTTTATACGGGGGCAATTTCACATTCTTATCCAGCTATGTCTGTTTAATCCTCACTTTCTTCAAAACATAGTCTCAATAATACAAAAAATTTATTTAAAAATAAGTATTAAATGTGTAGAAGTGGAATTTCGCTCTCGTTAATGCCTGGGTAATATTTGGATTTCGTTTCGATTATGTTAAAGTTTTGTTTGAGTTTAGTTTAGGTTTTATTTATGTTTCATTTCACTTCAATTTCGTTGGAATTATGGTAACATTTAGCAACATTACACTTTGTAACCAGTAGTTATTTATTCTATATAAAATTAATAAAGATATACATTAAAAAGAATTTAAAATAAATTATCAGCAAGAAAGCAAATAAATAATAACGCAACTCTATGAGTTTACGAAAAATAACACAAAGAATCCTTTTTTCCCATGCAATTCGAAAGTTCAACGCAACGTTTTTCAATTTTCATGTTTTCCGTAAGAAAGCGACGGAGATGCTTTCAATCCCACCGGCGCATCGAACTCGAGTGAAATTCGAAATAACACATAATCATATTGCTGTCTTCCAAATCAACCGTTAAAAACATCTGACCTCGGTACGAAAATTCACAAGTTTGTTCTCACTACGGATAATCCGCCGACGCTTCTTCGTCCATGTTAATATTATTTGATATTTCATCCATCTTAATTTCTTTACGGACTTCCCAACGAAAAGACTATTTCTGTT
>JABFOX010002750.1:0-11078 GCA_022817665.1 Axea sp. ZL-2020 | reverse complement strand
TCCTTGTCTTAAAGGGAATATTAGGTTACCAATTTCGTGACTTACAAGTTATTATAAATAAAATTATTTACTTTTCTGATTTTTTTCCTCATGTGGAGATTGATAGTAGAGATGATGAATCGAGTATCATATTCTTACAGCTCCATTTATCACTAATCAAATAATATTTTGCAAAAAATTCAAGTAATTAGGGAAGCATAATCCACATTTGCAATGAAAAAAAAAACAGATTTATAAGATTACAAAGGAGCCTCCCGTCCTGCGGACTGAGGATGGAGATACATTTTAGCATCATTCAGTTTCCCACTTTAAGACAAAAAGAGTTAATTTCCAGTTTTTCTTGATCCAATTAATAGTATATGAATTTTTTCGTTGTTTCAAAATAAAAATGTTATCCTCTATGTATATATATGAAAGTATTATAATGTGTAACTCCCATACTAATTAGTAGTATGCGGTTCAGCTGTTATGTTTGAACGGTTTGAATATAGCAGATTTTACTTTTCTTAATAATCTGCGATATATATATTTTTATAAGTTAACTAATCATATCTTAAGTACTTAACTGGAAATGAAAATGTATGTACAATACATAATTATATTTTAATTTGATATTCCAAAATTACGATACGATTCCAATTTCTACGATCTTTTTTCATCTATCTGACTATTAATGAATTTCGAATCAAAAAATGTACTGTGGTTAGAGAACCTCATAATACAGCACTTCCTTCTTATATCCTAAAAATAATAAAGTTAATGATAGAATTATATTTGAATCAATTTTCTTAAAAATAACAATTCGATAAATAATTTTTCAATTATTTTTAATATTCTCTTATCTTTGCAAAATAAAAAAAAATTAATATATTGAAGTATTAATTACTTAATTCTCATATTTTGGCATAGAAAATTATAGAAAATGATTTGTACAATTAAATTTGAATTATTTTATATAACATTCAAATTCATTTTTTTAATGTGAAATTTTTAACATATATGCTACCCAAAACTTGTTAAAATTGAAACGAGTATTAATTAAAAATAATAATTAAATTCAGTAACTTGTTTTATACCGTTGTAATGGTGTTGGTATGAAGAAACTATAACTGATACGCATTTTTACAGATTTTCACAGGTCGGCCAATTTTCTTGACATTTGTGGCATCCTTTTTGGGAGGTAGTTGTGTCGCTGTAGCAATGCAACCATTTGACGTATTGGCAACAAGAATTTTCAATCAAAGTAATGTTAATCATAATTTACATTTTACTTTTGACTGCATTATTTCCACATCATTAGCAATTATTGAAATCAGAAACTTAATTTTCCTCAAATTAAAATTTTTTTTTAATACTTACAACAATATTTCTATAGTATCCATACTATTTTTAACAAGCGTTTGTCCACATTTCCAACAGTTTTGATCGTTCTAAAATTTCATTTACATCGTCTTGTATTGTATTGAAATATTTTGTAATACTAGTCACAACTGCTGATTAACCTTCTGTATTGAAATACTACAAAAGTGTACACTATTTTATCTCATGTTTACTTTTACGCAGGCCGTATAAAATATTGATATTAATATTTCGGTAAACATTTGCGTAAGCGTGCTTGGAACTCGGTCTTTCAGATGCGCAAAAAAGTTATGCGTAAATACTATGAAAGATAAATAGTAAATTAACAAGGAATAATTAAAAACTGAAACAATACTCATGAGTTTCACAACATTTTCAATAGAAAAAAGTATTACACATTGTTACAGAATTTGCAACAGAAGAATAATAGATTATGATTTTACACTATTGTAAAAATTATAATAACTAAAATCACTATTATAATTAGTTGTGAGATATCGCGAAATATTATATTTCACAATATAATTTTCTGTTATTTGATTTTAATATATATTATAATTAATTTAAAACTTACAAAAATTCACTACAGTATGATAGGTACAAGAAATTAACTTGAAATTTGAGTCACAAAATTAATAATAAATCTAATCATCAATTATGTTAGAATGCATTATTACAACATGTGCCATTATAATTATAAATCTAAGTAATTAATTGCATTAATAGCATATATGTATGTTTTTATTTATATTAACTGCAAAATAATAAATTATTCGGTAATTATTAGGTATTACTTACCCCCTCCCAAAATAAGGTGTCCACATGTGCAATCGATGCAGTTTTTCACGCTGATCGCGAATATAATATTCGCGATTATCCATCTAGTATGCGCAGCATCTGGCTGCATTTCCGTTCTGCATAATATACTGCACAAATATATATGTTTGCGATATATTTCTTAACGTTGATTATGAATATATATATATAACAAAACTAACTAACAAATAGTCAATATATATTTATATTAGTTTTGTTAGTTTTCTTAGTTTTGTCATATATATTCATAATCAACGTTAAGAAATGGATCACATATAATATTTGTGCAGCATATTATGCAGGTTGGAAATGCAGTCGGATGCTGCGCGTCCTGAACCGAAAATCGCGAATATCTTGAGTACCGTTTGAGACCACCGCGAAATATTAACAGATTCGTAATCAGCGTGAAAAAACTACATCGATTGCATATATTGTTACCCCAAATTTGTGAGGCAAGGATAAAACCCGATAATTACCGAAAAATGCTATAAAAAAGAATAAAAATAATATTTAAAGAACTAATAGTTCGATATGAATAACCATATTTAGTTTTTAACATTAAAAATGAAAATTCACCGTCTTCTAATTATATTGAAAAGATGAAAATTAAAAATAAATACATTACAATATTTCTTATAATTTTTAAAATTACACAATCGTAAATTACCACAACAGAGAAATTGAAAATTTATAATAAAATTTTAACAAATTTAAACATTAAAAATTTTGTGGAATTAATCCAAAAGATATTTAAAGATGTACGAGGGTGGATCAATATGTACGTGCTAGAAATGAAGACAAGTTTTTCTGCAAAAACTTGTTTATCTTTCAGCGTGATACACTTTTCCCAGCGTTTCTACCATTTCTTTAAACCTTCCAAAAAATATGATTTGTCAAACTCTGTACAATACAAAAAACTTTAGAGGCTCCAAGCCTTGTGTTCACGCTGAGAAACAGAAAGAAGTCATAGAGGAGATAATACGTTGGATTCAGAAGCAATTCGTAGCGCAATTAACACAAATGGTGCCGTGTATCTTTCATCTTCTCATTGATGAGAGATACTAGTAATCGTGCTTTCTTTTTCTAAAAAGTCCATGGAGATTTTGCTTCAAAAGATCCAAATAGTTCTTTCATTGCTAACTTATCGTACGGTTTCTGTTACTTCGTATCTCTTTGTTCGGTGATCAGCAAGAATCATGTTATGGATTTTCTCAACGATTTCCTCTGTAACCAAGCCTGGGAGGCGATCTGGGTGTTCTTTATCAAAAACTGATGTATGCCGATATTTAAATTTCTTGAACAAATATCTCACGATTGTTCATAGATGGGGAAGAGTCCTAACTGAAAGCATTCAATTTCGATTTTATTCCTTCGCGCATTTTTTTCCAGTTTCCACATTCTTTTTCCACTGTATCGAAAAATACCAAATACATTTAATACAAATATAGTATATCATCGTATGAAGGTACATGATGTTAATATTAATTTCCTTCAGCAAAACTACTAGTCTTTAAACACAGGTACTTATTGATCCATACTCGAAATAGTCAAAAGTATAAGGACGAAATGGAGCATATTTCATTGTTATTTATCGTTATTATGTTTCGTTATTATATTTAAATATAATAATCTAAAGAACTGTTATTTGTAGAATGATTTGGAAAAATGATGTATAAGCAGACCACGAAGACAAAAAAAGATTAATTATATATATTTGAATAAGAAATACATCCGAAATTCAAGAAAAGAATCACACAGAACTGCAATCATATTGATCATATTGACTTTTACTTCTGTTATACATGAACTTTTCATGGGAGATATCAGATAGTCTAAACAGTGATCATTTTCCAACGGTAATATACTATGAAACAAATCTGTCAAATGAAATTCAGATAAAATAAAATTTCACTAAATAAACGTGAATTAGTATTTGTTTACGAAATAATTTCTTTAAATAATTAAATATAACTTCGAATGTTACATAGACTTGGTAAGTTATTAGAAATTTACATTTAGTTGTTTTTACAGTAGCACTTTTACATCCTCTTAAGAGGAGGATGAACTAGTGGCGTCACGGAATTATCGATATTTAGTTTACTGACAAAAAATGTTCACCGAACTCTGGTTTAATCGTATTCAAAAAAATAGAGCATTAATCACATTTATTCATAACTTGACAACCAATCGTACATGTTATCACACCCACTTACGCGATAAAAATATCATATATTCAGTTAAATGTAACTGTGATTTTCCTAACTAGGATTTAATTACATTATTTTCAAATATTTATTATTTAGAAATAAGAGAGGCGTTCAATAATTCCTTAGAAAATGAGAAAAAACTAAATTAATTTTAAGTGTTTTTTTATTTTTCAGTAGTCTGATGAGAGATTACACATATTAAAAGCCAATCTTTTTTGATGCTCCAAGTGCCTTTTTTAAGAGCTTATTGAATGCTTCGTGCAAGAAATAATAATTATAATTTATAGTGAACATAATTTAGAAAAATAAAATGACTTTAATAATATTCAAAGTGAAATATCAAGTAATTATTTTAATATAAAATAATTTTTTTAATACGCACATTTTTTAAAAATATAATTACGAATTTTAAATTACATTCTAATTTCTTTCAGAAACTGATGTCAAAGGAAAAGGAGTATTGTACAGTGGTTTATTAGATGGCCTAATAAAAATCTTTAAAACCGAAGGCATTACCGGATTTTACAAAGGTGTATTTCCCACGTGGATGAGAATAGCGCCACATACAGTATTGTGTCTAGTTTTTTATGAAAAAATAGCACAATTCGTTCAATCCTAAATTTAATTCATAATTTAAACAAAATACGCTTTAATACTTTTTTATTTCACTTTAATTTATTGAAAAATCAAACCATACAACTTGATTTAAACTAACAATTAACTTAACAAGACATTTCTTTTAGATAATACATTTACAAATATTAATTTTTGAAATTTATATAATATTTATTTTGTATTAAATTTCTAAAACAATGTTTAATATTTGTTAATCTATTTTTGCAAATGAATTTAATTTATCATCTTTATCAAGATTAAATTTATTAGTGGTATAACAAATTTCACTCGTCTTTTTAATCTTAATGACATGTAATATTTTTAAATGAATTATTTCTGTAAAATGTATAATTTATTAATTCGTTTCATTACTGAATCGAAATGTACACAAGCGAGACTGCTTGATAGATTTAATTGATAATTGTTATATTAATGAAAACAAAATTAGTTTGTGTCAAAAGTATGTGTAGAAGTATATTTAACACAATAAAAGTCGTTATATGAAATTTAAATTAATTGTTGATTTATTGGTAAAACGTATTTATTATTTTACCAACAAAAAACCATGCTTATTAATCAATTTGACAAATTAATCATAAATTAATGTAATATTAACATGAATTGTACAACTGAAAATTGCAACTTAGCAGAATATTAGGTCTATTAAAATAAAATCATAAAAAATATTTTTTTTCATTATAAATATAAAAATATTTCATCTGAATTTTTAGAACATTAATGTACTTTCGCTTTACTGTAAGTATACAAAAGTAGAAAATTCTGGTTGAATTATCCATTCCATTTGCTAATGATTGATTGATTTGAATTACACTCTATATAAATATTTAAATAATTAATCAATTTTCAACCATATTTTGTTTTTTCATTGTTTATTGATTACGTTTCGACCAATCTTGGTCCTTTTCAGATCTACAATAATTACATCAGTACCTTTATAAATAATTATGATGTATTACTATTTTATATTTCTATTGCTTTCCATTGGTGTTTTATATTAATTCTAATGTAATTCAAAACAATAAAAATATAAAATAGTTATACATCACAATTACTTATAAACTAAATTATATAATCATTGAACATCTGATGAAGACCAAACCTCAACGAAACGTAATCAATAAATAAATCAACGAATGCTTGAAAATAGACTGATTATTTCAATACTGATATAGTGTGCAGTAAATTATTAAATTAAATAAAGAGATGTATTTAAAGTATGATTAACATTTTTAAATTGTGTAATCATATTCGTTTAAAATACTGAGAAAGATAATTGAAGCTGAAAATATATAATATATTAATTCATCAAGAAGATAAGAATCATGAGTCTATAAATCGTTCAGTCAATTAAATTGCTGTTTATACAATTACAATAATCTTATTTATATAATATTTTCTTATCTTATTGTGCAATATACTTTTAAAATTGTATAACAGCAACATTGTTTCCATTGTTTTGAGAAATTAAAAATAAAATTATTTATAAATACCATTAAACTATTTTAATAATTCGACGAACTGATGATATACATTTTCAGCTGCAAATAATTAAATATATAAATGTTTACAAAATATTTGTAATAAAAGATTGTAAGTATAAAAACATCATTACTTGAGTTTGTACACTTCTACTGTAAACTGATCTAAAATGTAAAGCATTAAGTAAGAAATTATACATTTTTCAAATAAAATATTACTTTTATTTGAATTGTTCTGATTTGACTTATATAATGAAAACTGCACAGCAGAATTTAAATAACTGTCATTTAATATAAATGACAGCATTATAAGCCAAATAAATTTGCACTTATTAAGAACTGCTGTGTTAAGCTAAATGTCTCGAATGAAAACCATTGGACATAATTTTTGAAACTTCGGTCGTTGTCTTACCAAATGTTTCTGGCAAGTATTTACTGCAAAAACATTTAAAAGAATAATATAATCATAATTTTGTAAAAGATCATTATTTATAAAAATATAAAGTAAAATTTTACCTGACAAAAAGAGCGACAAAAATCATACTAGCGACAAATATTAGGAACGTGTAAGCACCAATATAGCCTTCCACTATTTTAAAAAACATTCCTACGAGGAAATTTCCTCCCCAGTTACACATGCTGCCCAAAGACATGGCACTTGGTTTAGGTCCAACGTCAAAAAGTTCTGATCCAATAAAATAAGGAATTGGACCCAGTCCGAGGCCGTAAGTAAAGACGTATGATATTATGGCAAAAACAGCTAACCATCTCAAAAAAGCATTACCCTAAAATAATGTTGTAAAATAAAAATTTACTTTTATTTAATTATAATTATTAACCAATGTATCAATTACGGTTTGAAATGTAACATAAATATATCATAAATGAAAATTTCATACTTTTTGAATAAATATAGGTGTATTTAACATTTATTGTTTTAGAATAAAGATTTTTTGCATTTATAATTTATTTTTCTGTTTCCGATTACAGTTAAATAATTTTCATTTATTAACGGCCTAATAATCACTAATAATTAAATCATAGTTTGCTTAAACAAAATTCTTCTGACTCAAAATACTGGTTATTTTATCTGCCAAGTCGTTTGAAGTAAATACATTAAGAAAAGGTTTGTATTAAAATAACGTATAATTGCAGATCAATTTGAAAATTTCAAAACAAAATTATGGAATTACTGAAGTATTGCTAATATTTGAATAAAAATTGGCATTAATATGATTAACATAACATATCATGACCTTGTAATCATGACAACTTAAAAGAAACAGAAGAAGGAAAATATTGATTGATACTTACATTAAATTGTATAGAAATGCATAAAAGAATTAGGCACATTATGGAAGCATAAGAACTACATAGGAAGAGCTTTCTTCGACCGTACTGAGACAACAATTTCGCAGATATTAGAGCCATAAAAACATTAGCGATTCCCGTTCCTATGGTAGCATATTGAGCACCTTTGCTGCCTATTCCCGCGCTTTCGAAAATTGAAAATGAGTAGTAAAAGACGGCATTGATACCACTTGTCTGCTGACCGGCTTGCAAAAGACATACCAGAATTAAAGGCAGTCTCAATTCTCGAGATCTTATAACTTTTGATATTGACCAAACTTCATTAGCTGCTCCTGCAATTGCTTCTTGATCTAAAAGAGCCATTTCCTTTTGTAGCTGTGACAAGTCTTTGTTTCTTAGACGACATAATTCTACAAAAATGTTAAATTATTCAGAAGGTTCAGTATATGTTTCATTGCATTATAGTTGTTCAACTAACCTTTACGTGCCAGTGCTTGATCTTTTTTTATAATGTACAAGTATTTAGGACTTTCAGGTAATTTTAAACTCACTATTGCAGCAACTAAACAAAGTGGTGCATATGCAAATAGTAATACATTCCACGAATCTTTGGTACCTAAAACGCTTCCTAGAGATATCAACTGACTAGCTAATACACCACAACATAATCCCAATTGACATAAAATTCCAACAACTCCTCTCAATTTCAAAGGCGCAACTTCAGTCATATATAGAGGAACTAAACTTGTTGCTAAACCTCCACTTACACCTGAAAAATATTAAGGAATCGTTAAATCGATTTCGATACTATTTCCGATTATCAAAAATAACCTAACACACATGAAACTTCCATTAAAAACATGAATCATGCATATATTTATATCGTGTACTACAGCTCACTATTTGTTTAAATTAGGTTTCATGTTAAATATGTTTTGAATATTTTAAATAAGTATAAAAAAAAAATAACTCAAATAATTAATAATTTTTGGAATATATATACAATTAAAAATGTACTGCAATGAAATATGTCAACATTGATAGAACGTTTATATTGCTTATAATATAAATACATTTATTATTTGTTTTACGTTAAAATTAACATTTATTCATGTTGTAAAAATTGAATGTAATTGTATGTAAGTTTAAATTTGTGGAAATTTAACAAGACACAACATTCCCAATCTTACTAATAGATTTCTTGTTCTTATAGATTGTGTTCTTAGTGAAAGTGGAATATATTAATTGTGTATAACTTATGCAAAATTAAGAAAGTTAATTCATAAATAATAAAAAATATAATATATAAAATATTCTGTAAAATAATTTTAATTGAACATATATTAAAGATATAAATTGTTACATATAATAAATATATATTTCAGTATATTTCTATCTCTTGTTCTGTTGAAACAATACTACTTTTAATTATTAAATTAATAATTACAATTATTACAATAATACTTTTTAATGTAACATTTTTTCTTATATATTCCTAAAATGTTAAATAAATACAATTTAATAATTGAATTAAAATTGCAATGTGAAAATAATTATATTTTAAATATATATGATGTGCTGTAAGTAATGTATTTCTTACCGACAAAAATTCGACCCAACCAGAATAACTCAAATGCGTTTGTGGATTTTATCACATAAAAACATACACCACCCAAAATTCCGAAAATGTTACCAGTTATTAAGGCACCTTTTCTGCCGTAACGATCGGCTAAGTAACCAGCTGCTAAAGAACCAACTACACCTGCTATTAAAAATATTGATATGATGCTTGCCCAACAATATTCAAGTTGACGTGCATTTAAATCAACTGAATATCGCTCTGAAATACTATCGTTTAAAAATGTTTTTAATACCTGAAATAAATTTTAATTCAATAAATACAACATTCCTTTTTTTTTAAATTATTTACATTACAAGTAAGCTTGTCATAAATTCTATTTAAACATATTAATTTGTATAAAAAAAATCAAAATAAATAAAAACCATACTCTTTGTATCATAAGTTGTATAAAATAGATAAAATTGTATTATATAAAACTTAACAGTACATAGCAACTAGTAAATCTAGTATATTATATTTCCTCGTGTACAAATCATTTAGACTGTTTAACAAAGCTTAGTTATAATTCGAGAAATGTTATAATTTGTTACAATTTTTCTTAATTTATACTTACAGGCATTGCATTGTTCATAACGCCTATGTTATAACCAGCAGGCAAAGCAGATCCAAAGCAGCTCACGACTGCTGCTAAAAGAAGTGAGACAGACCATTGTCCACATTCACGATTTTCTTCCGTATTTTGTTTCTATACAAAAATGTAGACATTTGAATTAAGCGGTGTAAAATATATTTCTAAAATACATGAATAAATTAACAAGCATTCAGTATCTGAAATTATAAATCAAAAGGAAAAAATACATGGTGTTCCACAGTTAATAAAGGATTATTTTTATATTTCCGTATCTATTACAAAGATTTCAATACAATTTTAAAAAGAATTGCCGATATGCAGGAGCACTCGAATGAATTATTTTATGCAAAAGATGTATTCAACTACTCTCCATGTATAAACAATTGATTATTAAAATAGAACATCCAATTTCTTTCAATAATTCAAAAATAACGTTTTTAGAAAAATTAAATCGTCTGAGTCATTAAAAAAAAAAAAAAAAGCAGGCAACAATAAAATCAGTTTGTTTATTTCAAGCATGTTTTTTTTTGTCGGGCACTTAAAATTAGTATGTTTCAATTATTAATAGAAGATAAATTAAAATTAGGGAAAACCTTCAAATCTAAAGTCATAATATTTTAAATTTCAAGATATCTTAACTTGAAGTGAAAAAATATATTTAAATGTTTATTCATTTAATTATTTAGTGAATTTCTTCTTACAAATCGAAAAAATAATAGTCAGAATATTATAGTCTGGTGTTGTAAACTAAATGACTTTAGACTGAAGGATTCTACACTTAAGTCATTCAGTTGAATGATTACTGCAATGAAAGGCAATCCACATGCAATCGCACACCTTGAGTCACTTAAAATTATACAATTAAATTTCAAAACCAAAAAATCGTATCACCTAAACTTTAAAGCATTGAAAACATTACGCAGCAATGTTTTCCTTGTCTTAAAGGGAATATTAGGTTACCAATTTCGTGACTTACAAGTTATTATAAATAAAATTATTTACTTTTCTGATTTTTTTCCTCATGTGGAGATTGATAGTAGAGATGATGACTCGAGTAT
>JABFOX010002749.1:0-11079 GCA_022817665.1 Axea sp. ZL-2020 | reverse complement strand
TGCATGCATAATTTGACACGGTAGAACAATTCTATCTTTGATATCCGAAACGACAATTACATCAAAATTATGACGTTGAATTACTTAATGACTTATATCTTTTTACATTACAAAGAGATTAAATTATAAAACGATAAATACAATTGGTTCATTATTGTACAATTGATTAATTGATTTTTATATACTGCATTTCAAAATCTTCACAAGCTCTTTCTGAATTCAAATTTAAAATTTTGATTCAACATTTTAAAATTCAAAGTAGCGAGGATATTAATCCGTATAATAAAATAATTATAATTCATAATTTGAAACACAAATTGTAATGCAGGTATTTACACATGTAACTCTAATATATGTGTATATCAAATAATATATTTTATGGTCATATTTCTAATACGACAACTAGGTGTATACAATAAGTAGTTATATCATATTTTACTAACACATGAACATTATATATATATGCTATAATAAGCATTAAAAAAGAATTATCCAATAGCATAAAAGTAAATACCATGCCCTTAATAGCGTCGATTTCATTCAGTATTTTAATTAATTAAATGTAAAGTCTTTAGTTAAAAATATTTGTAAAAATAATAATGTTAAAAACGAAATGAATTGAAATGTAATTAAAAACTATTTATTTTTTATATTGAACATTGTTTATAAATTAAATTGATATTTAAATGTTTAATTAAATTGTCTGTATATATACACAGAAAATTCATCTTCTTTTTAGTAATTAAATGGCCATAATTAAATTTTCTATAGCATTGGATGATAAACAATTTATTTAAAAATTAATTCAAGAAAATATTTCTCTAAAAAGGAAATTAATGTAATAATCAGTATAAATTTAAAATGATAAATTATGCACAAATTTACTACAAGTTTTCGTATATGTATTTACAGTAGAATATTGTTTATATTAAAAAAATTATAAACTAATTTTCGCGAAATTTGTAGTGTCTGAACATAAGGAGATGAATTGCTGCTTTTTCATGATTTCAAAATTAAATTTAACAAGAAACTCTGCACTTGTTTTTCGTCAGATCATGATATAAATGAAATTTACTTATTCTGATTTTATCTTTTATTACAATATTTATTTTTATGACTTTCTTATTAAAATATCAGTGATGAAAAATAGGTATTTTTTCATTAACCTGAAGTAAAAATAAAACAATCAACTGAAAATAATTAATCGAAACGCGTTATTACAAAACCTGTCTTCCGCTGAACTGAAAGTTTGATTGAAGTATCAAGTTTTTTACACACTATTGATCAATCACATTATTAAAGAGTTCCTTCATTACGAAATTAACTTCTCACATGCTTGTTAAAATAAAACAATAATAAGCATACAACAATTCTAAGATAGTTTTCTCAGATTGATTATCCTTTTACACCTAAAACCTACTAATTTTGTACCACAAACATAAATTTAATCATTCGATAAGATAAGATTTAATAATACAAGACTACTTTATTAAAATAATTAAATAAAAATTTTAACTTCTCACTGAATAAATGATTGGAGTTTTATTTAAAAATACAAACCTGAAATTTTAGTTAGAATGTAAAATAAATTGCTAATGGAAGAAGCTTGTACCGACATCAGCTCCGTTAATATACAACAGAAAATACCATTACATAATAAAAGATATTCAAACAGATTTGAAAATAATATTAATTTTATATAAATAATTATCACTTTTTAAATAATTGTAAAATATAATTTAAATGTATGAAATCTTGATTGCAAAAATTAAAAAATTGTTACTTGAAAAGGATAATATAGAACAGTCGAAATGTCGTATATTTAGAAGAAAATCTTAATTTTATTTTAAAGAAACTTGTTTTTTTTTTTGGTTTTTTTTTTTTAAGAATGAAACTAACGAAACCCATGGTCGGTTTCTAATGGCCAACAATAAATTTATTTGAATTTAGAAATGAATGTACTAATTATATTTTCATACACATTTTTATGTGTTTTATTTTAATTTTATAATTTGAATCATTTTTATAAACCCGTGTTAATATTTACAAGTACTTTTAAAGCCTTTTATAACAATTTAATTAAATTATATTTTTTAACTTTAAATAACTATTTTATTAACAAAATAAATAGAAATTTAAAATATATAAACGCATTTATAAAGAATATATAAAAAGAGTTCTAAAATAAAATGTCAAGAATTAGTTTGATATTAAATTTACTATTGATAAAATAAACTTAAGAGTCATATAAAAGTTTAATCAGCCGTCATAAATGATGATAAAATACGACTTTAGTGATTTTTTGAATGAATATGTTTCGATTTTATTAAATTATAAATAATGAAGCATTGATCAAGCATAATTAAAATCAATAAAAATATTAAATGTGATCATAGTTTCATTGTTATTTGTTAATTAGATATGTTTAAAATATAATTAACTTTATTCAAAAGCTACCTCATCAATTTTTTAATCTGATAAAAATCGACCAATGATAATGATTTTTTATCAAACTTAATCTCGAGCCATTTATTAGAAATAATAAAATGTTGGATGTATACTTGATTAAACATGATAAAAATCTAATGTAGTTTTGTTTAATTTTGAGTTAAATGAACTCCATGAAACGTTAAAAAAATATTACTTAAATATTATTTTTTATTGAAAAAGTTGAATTAACACTATGCAAGTGATTGATCATGAAATATTAGTAATTTCATACATTGGGATAATTTCACACGTATGATATCGTTCAAACAAAGTCAATCCATTTTCAATTAAAATGCAATTTCATAATTAGATAAACGCCATTTTCACCACCACCCGACATCCCAGTTGAGGTTCTCGACCGCATTCTTTTGTTAATTATCTGAAAATCTCGGGAAAAATATTTGATGTTAAACCGTAGAGAGTACAATCTAAATAAATAATAACTTGAAATTTCATTCTAATAATTTTCTAAATTCTGTATTTTTGAAACTCCTTAAAAAGTTAAAGTCTTATGTAAAGTACAATGTCAGTATAAGTACATATTAAAAACGCGTTGAAATTTTCTGCTAACTCGCAGAAAGACTGTCAACATCCACAAACCACTGCTTTTCTATATATTTTTGAGCACTAGTCATAAAAGGAGTCAAAAAAGTTGTTTATACTTTACACTAGTGTGCGTGAATAACACAACTACAAGGGTCTTAATAAATTTCAGCGTTACCCCATCATTGAGCAAAATTATTAAATTTATCACGTAAAAAAAGCTGCGACAAGTTGTTCAATATTAGAAGTCAAATACATAATCTCTTGAAATAATAAACCGTGAATGATAATTAGTAATTGGGCTTAAGGATGAAGTGAAAATATTAAAGTACAATCTGTTATCTGAATTTGTGACCTTGAATAAATTATTTCGTGCTCTCAGTTTTATTCTACATTTTCAGTCATCTTCAATTAATCATTGCTTTTTTTATCACCTTTATTTCAGAATTTTTATCTTAAAGTTTTTAATTAATGTTATTTATTTTATTATCTTCTTTCATTCGTTTGAATTAATTAATTTCCTTGCTAATTAATTTAAATTTCATGAAAATTAATTTTTTATACGGTTCTTTGTGGTTACACTAAATGAAACGATTCTTAGAATTTTAGTTAATTGTTAGATAAAAGTACTATTAGAAACAATTCCTTAATTGTTCAATTTTGCTTTATTATGAGAATTAATTTTTTGATAAAAATCGATTTGGTAACAAATGGTAAATATGTTAATTTAAACATTAACAAAATATTTTATCCTAAAACTTATACAGATTGTTAATTTACGTTAAATTATTCATCATTTAACTTATAAATTAAATAAATTTAGAAATTACAAAATATTTCATTTGTACCTGATAATATAATTGAATTGGTTATTGTTGTATAAACTTAATAACTTAAATACCGAGTATTGATGATATTTGTTGATTTACTTTATTACGTTTGTTGTACTGGTTCATAATTATTTGGTGTTGTAAGCAATTATAGTAGAAAGATATATGTATAAATCATAAAAAACTTAAGTGATTGTTATAAACAAATAAATTTTAATTTCAATATGGATTATTTAGGTTGCAAATTTAATGAACCTATTAATAAATTTTTTCAAACTGTATAATTAGACATTGTCGTATTCAAAATAATTTTGTTGTTATTAATTTTTCCATTTTCGATTAAATTTATTTTACTAATAAAATAGATTATAAACGCAACGTATTTATCGTAATTATACAATTATTTTTAATGATTAATGTTTATGAATTTAAATTCATCAAAAACAATCATCTGTGATTGAAGGATGTCCATGCTTCCTTTCTTCAGATCGGAAAATTGTTGTAACAACATGATGGTCCTTGATCAAATAATATCAAATATAATGTTATTTGAATTATATTTCATTGGAAATATAAAATCAAAGTATGATCTCATAAGAGATTATACCATAGTTAAACAAAACTAAACTATCAAACACGCAGTTATTGTTGTTGCTGTTGTTGTTGTTGTTCTTATTATTATTATTATTATTATTATTATTATTATTATTATTATTATTATTATTAATTTCTATTATATTTAATCAAAGATTCGTCAGTGTATATAAAAAATGAATATATGATTTTATCTTTTCATCTTGTGATCACTCTTCGAAGGTACGATTGGCTTTAATAAAAAGATTATCAATTATAGCCTTGATTGTACTTTTTGTATTAAACTAGATCAAAATGTCAATCAAAGTTTTATAAAACTGGATCAAAAGGTAATTGAACTTTCCTAATTCTAAAATTAATTGAAATAATGCAATATAAACGTATGCAATATTAAAAGGTATATGAACACCGTAATAATGTGTAACTCTTAAATAACAGTAACACACTGATGTCCATCCAACTAGCAATTTGTTAGTATTAGTTCAACTACAAACACATTATTTTCAATAAAGTCACGTTTAATGCATTTTTCCCTCGTTCCAGCAAAGTTTCACAATTTTTGCGAGCGTACAATTTTCGATCAAATGTAAACATTAATTTTTGAACCTTGGACAAAATTGTGATCTAACTTGGTAATTGACGGTAATCCAGCAATGGCCGTTAACGCGACGTTTATTATCATTTATTCAATGTAAACAAATGATCTAGTTACACGTGCAAAGCGCACAAATATATTACGTTTTATTAATTCTAGAAATCCGGTTGCAGTACGGACAAACGCATTTGCAAATGACAACGACAAGAGCGTTTTAGCGTCGTGTGGCGAAAACCCATTACGGCCTCTCTTCAGCAGAAGCTATAAATCCGTTGAAAATTATGGACAGCCTTCGTTTATTCGACACCGTATATTTATAAAAATTCACGCCTTAGTCTGGCTCCATTCGACGTGGCGAGCAATTGCGAATTTTCAAGGAGTTATTTTCCCACGAGCTTATGTTATTAGGCCAGCAAATTGCACTTATTATCGAGAAAGAATTTTCTCTCTGGAAGAATGCAATTTTTTGCGCATTGCTGGTTCTCATCGAATTCGTGTCTTATTAATTAGTTGCACATGCTCCGGATACGTTTGGTGCGTTAAATCTGGCAGAAGTTAGGCAAAACCGCGCAAATACGATTTTAATGAGTTTTTTTCGCCCGAGTTTAAGAGTTTTAATCGCTTTGGCAATAGCAACCAAGCTATTATCAACGCGTTCTGACCATTTCAAATTAATTTTTTCGCGATTTTAGTCCAAGATAAAAAGTTTCGTTCACATATATTCCGGAACGTCCCGATACGAGTATAAGCGAGCGCTCAACTTTGCTAACTTTTTCGGGGACTATCATCTTAAGGACGGGAAAAGGAAAAAGGAGGAAAAAGTAGGACGAAAAAAAGTAGCTTCGACTCCTTCTGGAAAGCCCATGAGGCACTGAATTAATGGTTTTCACAAAATTTCCCAACTTGTAAGAATTGGCCGATCATTTTTAAAATGAATTCATTAATTTTGAAAGTTTGTGCTTCGTTTCAAGTTTCGAAGAGACAGCTCCTCAACTTTTTTTCGGCATAAGTTTATTATTATTTTGCAGTAGTAATCAATGAGAATTTTCCAAATAATATGTTTAAGATGATCAAATCATCGAAAAGCACCGAAATAAAAGGCAATGAAACATATAAGTCACGTGTTTACTTCATTAAATAAGCATTTATATTTATGTACGTTCAATTTATAACCTTCAAAGGAGGTATAAAAAACTTATACGAAAACCTATTCGAAAAGTACTCCTGAAGTTATAATTATTTCACATATTATTTGATTATGTATCAGTAATGAAAATATTTTACAATACTTACAAAGAAAATATGAATTATATTAAATTTTGTAAATAGCTGATCTATTAAAATCATTTTTAAACAAATATTTCTTTATATAAATTAGAAAAAATATTTTTTAATATTTACATTAATTATATCAATACATTACAAATCATGAATTTCATATAATAATTTATATAATAATATACAGTTTGGAAATTCAAATGTCTACCAGACATGAAAAGTGATCAAATTATCAACGAAACGAAAAAATGATAAAGCAAACAGTTCAGATGAAAACAGCTGAAGGAATATACTATCAAATACACACTCATTTTTTATATTATTATGAGTTTTTTATCGTAATCATTTTATTTGCCGTCGTATTTATTTTGATTTGAGTGCAATTTTTCTTTAATTTGTCTCGGAGAAACGGGTGACACAGAGAACTTTAAAATGTTGCAAGTTAATTTAATACGTATTTCAAAATCAAAGGCAACCACGCACCATCTTGACTCTATTAGTATTCATTTGCAAACAATATTAACTCGGAATTGAACGCAAAACAAAATCTTCAAAATGCAAATTACATTCGCAAAACAAATAAGCACGGTATCATCTCGGACTGACATATTTATTGAACAACTTTTTCGATACCCAAAGTGCATGTCCAGTGATCTCTTATAAACATACACACGGTGGAAAAATAAAGCTTTTGCATTCAGAAAGTTCACTCGAATATTTCCCAGCTGCATATGTTCCGAGCGAATTTATTTTTCCAAAAGCACGTTAGATACTTGCACCTCGAGCTCTTCTTCTTAATCTCCGTTTAACATCGCACGCGCACTACAGTTTATTATTCCTCCTTTTTTAAGACATTTGTGTTATCTGAAACACATGGTTTTATATATATAAGACGTAAAAAAACATAGAGCAGTACAATAAAGTAAACCAAAAAAAAAAAAAAAAAATACGCGGCGATATATACTCGTTGCGTTTTTTAACGCATTGCAGTGGTTAAAATATCGTTAATGTATACGCTTTCATTTTTCGTGCGTAAATAACAACAGAAAAAAGGCACGAGGAAACGCTTTGACTTGTAAAATCATTTATGCGTGATCGTATAATATAAATGCTAAAATAATAAGGATAACATTTTATGTGCACAGATGCAATGCTAAAACGCAGTGTTATTTATTTTATCGCAAAAATTAGTTGCGTTCAATTCGTGGCTCATTTCGTTTAGCGCAAAGTCAAGCGACATTTTATCGCATCTTTCTGCAGTAGACCACGAACTCGTTATCGAACATTTTAATCCATATATGAACAAATATAGACCTTTATGGAATGCCAGTCGATTTAATTAAGTTGTTTTGCATAACGTCGCGCGAAAGTAAATTACACTAATTTAAGTATCGCAGTACTAACTGTTGTAATTCAATTATGCCGAGTTTTTAATTAATTAATTATCGATTTCTATCATTTCAGTTTAGTACGTTTATAGTATTGCTAATTGTTTGCTTAACTTCCAAATGTTTGATTTCATCGTGTTATTTTAAATTGGTTTGATTCCCAATTTTTTTCTTTTTTATGTATTAAATTATGCTTTATCGTAATTATTACAGATTTATTTATTTTTAGACAATGCGATAAATAATAACTCTACATTTGCCGAAGATAAAAACAATAATTGGAGTTGTAAATTATTATTGTGTTGCTTAAAACGCGTGTAAAAACTCATTTAAATATACATTTTAATTGAAGAAACAATTTAAAGTAAATAATTATTAAATTAAAGGAATACTGTAAAAATCAAAACATTACAAATTATTTATCTTTATCGTGTAGGAAATGGTATTTTCTAAAATATGATGGTCTATTCATGCAAAAATTGTACGTAGCTAACATAAATATAGCTTTCTAGTATTGCATATAATGCATTAAGGCACAATAATGTGTGTTACAATTTATATTTTATATACAAAAATTGACAAAAGGAATTCATTTATAATTGATATATATATAACACTTTTGCTGTAGTTAATGTTAACACATATGTTTCATTTATATAATATGTCAGTAATGCAATTTGCATAATTTACTTCGAAATTTGTTAATTCTGAAACACAGACTGGAAGAGGCAGATTATCTTATTGACTGAATTTAATTAATTAAGGTTATATGATGACTGAAAATGACTTGATCAAATCATCCGGTTAAAATATTTAATATAAATATCATCAAAATAAGCATGTGCACGGTTATGTTTTTAAATTGATTCTTAATATAATTTGCTCAGTGTATCTAAGCGAATAAAATCTTATTCTTGTATCAATTTTTTTAACTTACATAATGATGAAATTATAAATTTATTTGATCACTCTGTAAAAATAAGCGCACTTATTTAAAACACGTTAATAATCACTTGTAAAATATTTTCTGTAATTAAATTTATAAATATAAATCAAAGGTTTATAGCATATATAATATTTAGAATATATAATTTTTAACACATAATTTATTACGATTAATTTTCAACAACTGTATAAGATATTTATAAATAATTCTGCATAAAACGTGTAACATTTTTAATAGATGTGCTAAAACCGACTTAGATGTTTAAATCGCTTGAAAATTTAAGGTGCATAATAAATATTGACATTAACAATACAATGATTATATTTTTATGTTAAATATAAAAAAGGAGATTGCATCTGATTATACTTCCTGGTTACATGTAAATTCTAATTATATTTGTTTAATATATTTTGTCGATCAAATTAAATTATTCATATTGTCAGGTCACGTTTCAATTTAATCAGAAATAAAGAATTTATGTTTATATTTGGCTCCAAGGTCATAAGGTATTCATAAATGACCGTGAAATTTAAAAAATTGTCATTGATGAACATCAGTATAAAATATGTCTTTTGTCATTAATTAATAATTTTTTTATAAATATCAATATCTTATTTATCAGATGTTTATATTTTACTTTGTATTAATTAACGAATTGTTTTAATAACCTTGATTAATCAGAAAATGTAATTATTTACTTGTTACTTCTTTACTTTCATCAATGTTTGGCTAAAATTCTTTCAGTTTACAGTTTGAAAGTGACTTTACATTAAACATTCTCCTCATTATTTTTATTACCAATCGATCACTTGCATGACGCATTGTTTTGAAATTAACCTCGACAAATTAACTCCGTAAAGATATTCAGCGATACGAGCTTGGCACGCTGGAACTCGAGTATGATCAATCACGCTTTATACCGCGACTGCAACAAAAAGTTTTGAAACTTTTACAACAAAAGATAATTAAATTCACCGTCTTTATTGTCTATTGGTCGTTTATTTTTTCATTCTTTTCGCAATTGCACTTTCGAATGAAACAGTAGTCAAAACGAGGCACAACGGGATTCGATTATTCTAAATAACGCAAACTTTTTCTTACACGGCTTACGATTCGTTGACATTTTAGCATTTTGATGTTACCGCATTCGTGAAAAACACCACGAGCAAGTATTTTTAGTTTCTCTTTCCTTTAAGAAACTACGGAGCTCAAGATAACTAGCAAAGTGTTTTTTGAAAAACACACCTGTGGTGTAACGTTATTCAATTACAAATAATCAATAGAATGTAAAGGAGAGCCGTATAATGAAAATGGCTTCGAGGCGTCGATTAAACGTACACAATATTTCATTAACAAAATCTCGAGGAAAAAACCTTTTATAAGTTATGGCCCTTAATCACACCTCTGTGGATTTACGAGCGTAATTAAAATACTGATTGCTCGAACAATTTTATTCCTTCCCGAAACACACTGCCGACTTTGTTTCATCCAGATAGATTTAAGGCCGTAAAAAATGTAACGCGCAACCAACAAACAAAATTCACCGCGTGACGCTTAGGTCAAGTCGAGAGATCGATTGAGTTGTAAAATAGAAAACGACGAGCGTTATTAGTATCGCAGCCCCGTTGCCGCTGGTATTCTAATATTTTATGTCTTTATCGTTTGCAAAAATGCACATTAATGCTTGATAATCTCGTTGCTCGATTACAATGTATTTCATCAAGTTTCCTTGTGGAGTTAATCTGCGGAATTTCTTAGGGAGTAAATTTCGTCATTCGTGAAATCGCTTATCGCAAAATGTAATTGCAATTGAAATTGTTTAATGACAGGAACCGAGTTGTTCGAAGATATTATTTTTAAATTGGATCGGTAAAGATTACTTTTTCATGACAAAATGACTTAAATGAACGTCCGAAATTGCAATATGCAATGCACAAATTCTTGCTTTCCATTTTTCGTTGAAAAAATTTTTACTTGATGAAATTAAGCACTTCTTTTTTTTTTTAATAAAATTATAAGAGATTAAAGACACATCAGTGCAAAGTGACGTTTTAAATATAAATATATTTTCAATGTTCTTATTAAAAATATAATTAATTTATCGACGCTGGCGAGCCGTTTATTGAAAAATTAAAAAAATTTTATACTTTAAAAGCAAAAATATTTTTAAAAAATGAAGTATTAAATTACATTATTATTATTATTATTATTATTATTATTATTATTATTATTAGTAGTAGTAGTTGTAGTAGTTGTAGTAGTAGGAGTAGTAGTAGTAGTAATAGTAGTAGTAGTAGTAATAGTAGTAGCAGTAGTAGTAGTAGTAGTAGTAGTATCACGGTTTTTTTTTTTTTTTTAGTTAGAATTTAAAGGTTGTGTTAATTAAATTAATTTGGCATCAAATTGAAATGAACG
>JABFOX010002748.1:0-11080 GCA_022817665.1 Axea sp. ZL-2020 | reverse complement strand
CAGAAAAATGAAATCTCATAATGAATTTCATATAGAAAATAGTATAGTCTTCAGTGTTACTATTATATATTTATTCCGTGTACTATTATATATTTATTCAGTGTACTATTATATGTATTAAAGAAGAATAATTTTTTATTCTTCTTTATAATTATATATTTAATGATATATAAATTAACTAATAAATAAATAAAGATATATATATAGAAATAAATAATAAAGAAATATTAAGTATTTATCGTTTGTTAAAAACGTGAACATTTATTAAAAAATGTACAATACTGAAAATAGCATTTAATTGTACGTTCATGATTATCGACTTTGGGCAAGTAGATCATAAATTCATAACACAAAGCATCTCAAATGAATCTGCCAGTGTTGTTAGTTTCAGCTTACCGTCTCAGAGGACGCTACTTCAAATGGTTAAATTCATTCATTGTCTGACATTGTCTGACATTGTCATTGAAATTTCATTGACATTTAATGCCAAGCTGTACGTTATATTAGAGACAGTTTTCGATTTTTTTTAAATCTGATCTTTTTATGCATTTTTTAAAGATGAGAATACAAGCATAATTAATTATCTGTGATTTAACTAATGAAGCAGTTTTTATCAAACCATATCAGATTACACTTAAAACTCAAGAACAAATAAATATTATTTTATTAACTTGTTCCGCAATACATTAATAATAAATGAATTTTTTTAAGGAAATGTAGAAAATAAAAGATTTGAAATCACTATGTATTAAATTATAAGATATATTTTATAACACTACAAAAAGTATTATTTTTAAAACAGACTTTTACAAATAGGTTATTACTTTTCTTCAAACTTTAATATAAAAAAAATTAAAATAGAAGAAGAAACGCTGTGATATATTTTGTCAAATAATAATTAATACTCGTTAAAAAATTGAAATTATAAATGAAATTATATAAATTCATAATTAATTTGATATGATTTTGTAGCTGACCATTCAGCAAAAGAAAGTTAGATAATGAGCAAGTGTACGTTAAAAATATTTCAGAAGTAACGCATGATTATGAAAGCATTTAATCAAATACTGATTTAATAACTCACAATCTTTTGGTTCATTGTATGCAGTAAGTTGCAATTAAACTTATATAGCTGATTTTTTTATTGCAGTTTCACTATTGTTGCCTTTTTACAGTAAATATTCACAATAAACTTTGTCCAAAAGACTTTTTATAAAAAATAGATTTATAGATTTTCTAAATTAATACATTAAAGTATAATTTATAAATATATATTTATAGTTATTGCTACTTTAATCTATGAAACTAGTATCTTAAAATAAAACATTTTATAAATTATACTTTAACAGTATTAATTTTAATAATCTATAAATCTATTTTTTAAAGAAAGTCTGTTGGACAAAGTTCATTGTGAATATTTATATATATCATTTTATATATTATATATATGCTTATTAATGTACAAGAAATGAATACATATTTTATTCCTAAATTTTATTTAGAAAGCTAAATCATGTGTTTTTGGGAGGGTAATTAATCATTGAACAGCTAGGATGCTAGTTAGTTTCATTATCATTATATCTATATAAATAGCAAATATTACAGTTTTAAAATTTTTTAACTGTAGTATAAATGACTGAATATCTATAGTACATATATGAAACAATCATATAATTAGAAGAACAAATATCATTGAAGATTTAAAAACTAATATATTATTTAAAACCAAAAAAAATGTTGCATAAAGATAAGACTAATAGTTTTTGTTGAGTTTACCCATTTATACTAAAATATTAAGGTATAGTTTGTATACATATGTTTCGCGCAATGTTTTCGGTAATATTTCGTACTGTAAATATCACATATGTATATCATTTATTTCATAAACAAACGTATGTTTTAAAGACATATTTGCAAAAAAGTTCAAGTATTGTGACAAAACACTTTCTTATTTGCTGCTTTAACTTTTTTTAAACCTCTTTATTACCATTTTTTCCTAAATTTATAAATTTCACAAATTCAATTAAGTAATACCAATTTTAAATTGAGAACGAAATGCTATCAATAACGCTCTAACATATTATTCATTAAAACTGAATAGGGCAACATTTACTGAAAGTATTTCATATATTTACGCACTTCATGTTTTATTCAATTATACTTTTAATTGCTCTATAAATTTGAATAAATGGTAAGTTGTTCACTTGTGCAAAATAAGTGTATATGAATTAATTTGAAAGGTATATGTCATCAACTTATTAACATTATTTGAATATACATATATAAATAAATAATCTATTTTTATTTATCTTATTTTATTTTAAACAATAATTTTTAGTGCAATTTATTTGAAATGTGGGTAAATTTTAAAAAAATATGAAAAACTTTGAAGAAAAAGAATAATAGATAAATAGAAAAATTAATATTTTTGTTTGCAAAAGTAATAAATAATAAAAAGGTTTCATTACATTTTATTAAATTTGTAAATATCATGCATTTTGTTTTTTAGCCATTCATTATTAAGCAATTTTAAATAAAATAAAAGTCAATTAATATACACAGAATATATATTATTAAACTTTTTTTACAATATTTATCATAATAAACCTTGTAATAAAAAATAGTGTTAGCGTAATTTCATGTGCTATTTACATTTATATTTCAAATTAATTTATTTATAAAGTCTTAAAAATTTTTTCCTATAAAAAGTAAAGTATTTAAAATTATAGAACTTTTTATCATATTAATTCATTTAGGTGTTTTAAATTTAAATAGGTTAATTAATTTATGTGATTATAATTAAATTTGGTAAATTAAAATAATATAGAAAATAAAATAATATATGAAATATACAAAAAAATGTTCAATACTACAAATACAATTTTTTTGCGTTTTGTTTTTAAAAAATTATGATGTATTATCAAAAAAAATCTGTGATATATTATCTAAATCTTAATAGTTATTATATAGTCTAAAAATGATTTCATAGGTTCATTTCACTAGGTTTTAATCACCAGTAATTATTATTATATATTATTCATTTTACTTATAAATACATTATATATTGCTTATTGTCATTAAAATAATCAAATATAAATAAAATGCTATCAAAATAATATTTTAATTCAGTTATTATAAGTAGACAAGTGTTTATTACAGTTTTGTTTATAAGTGACAAATAACAATAATTATCAATATACTTAAACGTATGACTGTAAAATATAAACAGATCAATGCAGATTTTATAATTATAGAAGATATTAAATTATTATAATTGAAATCACATTATAACACGAAATACCTAATACTGTAAACTACCATCATATTTAGAATATTTTCATAACTCCTAATTATTCGATTAGTTTTGGTGATAAAGAAAGATAAAATAAATTGAATACAAGAAATGTTGCGAATATTTAATCATTAGAAATAATAATTTGTAGTATTCTAGTAACTTTTCGAATGGAATAAAGAGTTTAGCAGTGGTATGGCATAACTTCATTATGCTGTTGTCAACTGCTTTTTGCATGCGGTATTATACATAAAATTATATGAAGCTAAATGAATAGATTTCTATTAAAGTTTTTAGTACTATTAAAATAATATATTCTTAAAACTATAACGTCAGATTCAAATACAGCCTTTGTTAGAAAGGTATATTAATAATAAATCTAATAAAATTTACGGTGTATTATAAAATGTTGCATGGAATATATAGAAAAATATATAGCATCTTATCGTAATATGTATACGTTTTCTAGCGGTTTTGTTTTTAAATGTACAGTTTTTGTAAGCATTATTAATATATAAACATTTTTTAATGAAATACGAAATTACAATAAAATATAAAGTATGAAGATGAAAAAGTGTTAGGAATAATAATTTCATTTTTCTTTAAGAAATATAGTTGTTCTATAAGAAGATTTAAAAGATTTAAATAATTTAATTTGGACAAATTTTATTTTCATCATTAGACGATGCGAATAATCTACATCGTGATTAATATAAATGTTAATTTACGGTTAATATTCATAATATTTGCAGATATATTTATTATAACCGTTAAGTGACTCAAATTTAAAAAAATTATATCGAACAGGAAGTAATATTTGACAGTACTGCTTTTTGTATTTAATACTGGATGGATGTGTAATAATCTTCGTAGTTTTTTGGAGTCAAAGAATATGTATAATACTGATGAAATGCTGGAATAATACTGAAATGATAGAGTTAATATATCTTGTCTTTACTGAGTATAGCACATCTTATATCTATGAATATTTGTACATTTATTATTTTCTGTTTGTCTATCTTTAATATTATATATTTAATATTGCTTACACACGCACACATGTACACATAAACGCATACATATATATAAATAATTTTTTTATACCAATCAAATAATTTACACTGAATCAAAACCGCATATATATATATATATTTATAAATTTCTTTTTATATATAAAATGAGTTTTTATTTGAGCTCATTATTCAAATTATTGAATTTATCTATGCATTGAAAATAATATCCATCACATTTTAACATCTGCATTCGTATCTGCATGCATGAAAAAGTTTACCGTTGTTCAACTTATGGGAAAAAGTTGTCACAAATTCAGTCACATTAACGTAATAGTTTTTGTTACAGCAGCCATTTGATTTTATTGTTTTGAGTAAAACATCTCCGAAAGATGTAGTTATAGAATACCTATAAGGTTATCGTCGCAAAAAGTAAAATAAAAATAATTTTGTAAGTTCTAACTTCAAATTTGTTTTCAATTTGATATTCTGACATTTGGACTAACATAAATATGTTAGCTGATATTCTTATTCTTAAGTGATACAGTGAACAGTAGTTAACTTTTTTGTATAAATCTTCGCATTTAATTCAGATTAAAATAAAAAATGGTTTTTTGTGAACATTATAAATATTAATGATAGCCATTTATATTAATAATATACAAATTAAAGCTATCAAAGTATTTAACAGTGCAGAATAACATATTAAATCTTTTATTTATATTATTACTTATAAGTATAAATATTATTTATCCTCAAATTAAACTGTCCACAAAATTTGTTTATTTATATTGTTGATGATATATTTTCGGGCGTTTGATATATTGTTAAAGTATGACTCGCTGATATTGTATTGAAGGGATAAATAATAGTTGGAGGAGCAAGGTCTGGTGAATACGCCGACTATGATAGAACTCCCTTTTTGAGTTCCAATATTGTATTCTGTGTCAACTTTGCTACGTAAGAACAACCATTATCATGGAGGACCTTAACTGGCTGAGTATTTTTGTTGGTAAATGATAGTTTTTCGTTGATTTTTTCAATCAGTCGATTCAGTTGCTTGCTATAATACATCTTCCGGTTTTGGAAGCTGATAATATAACATGCCATTCTCATTCCACTAAAGAACTTTTATCTTGTAGATGTTTCGTTATGTTATGGATATCGTTGGTAGTCTGGGGTCTATCTAATTCTTTTTACGTTTAAGATTCACGTAATAGATCCATTTCTCATTGTCGGTTAACATTTTCCGTAAAAAGCTTTTTCTTTCCTCTGTGGCAAACAAAGAAATGTAAGCATTAATTCATTGTGCGAGCAACTGTTTAGAATGCTTTTGCAGAATATACTTTTCTTCCTTCTTAACAGTTTACTGGCGTAAAAATGTTAACTGATCAGCTTCTAAACTCTTAGCCAGTTGAATATTCAATTAGGAGGAATTTGCGTACAGCAGCTTTTGTAAATCATCGGTTCACAGATTCTGCGGCTTTTTAAAACTTGGTTTGTCATTGAGGTAAAAGTCAATATATTTTAAATGTTCAAACCACTCGTGGTACGTGATCGAAATTACAGTGCTATTCCAATGTGCAAAACGTGTTTTTGTACAACCGTCGTTGTATTATCCAAGTAAAATTCATACAACATGCAGTACCGAATATGATATTTGTCGAATTTATTTTTAAAAATATTAAATCATGATTTATTTAGAAAAATATATAGCAATTGTATAGTACGTTCAGCATGGAATTATCTGATAAAGAAAGATACATTCGTTAACAAAAATAAAGAACATACAGCACTTAAATATCTTATATGGCGAAGAACTTTTGTAAACTACTAATAAAAAAGTGTTTTTTTTTTCTGTCATTTCATTCATTTTCTGTCATTCAGTCATTTTGTTAGTTTATAAATTCTAAAATTAAAATAATTACTGATCAAATAGAACTCTTTCTTAAAAAGATTAAATTATTTATTGCATACATATGTAAAAAGTAAAAAAAACATGTTGAGTTTAAATATTGTTGTTTATATTGTACAAATACTATAAGAAAAATGTATTTCAAGTTAAAAAAAACATAATAATCTACTGTCTATTACATTTTTTGGAATTCATACCTGTATTTGGCGGAAACTGAAAATGTGTTTTAAAAAATCCATTTGACTTTAAAAGGCATTTTAAATTTACTCCAAAAACATATTGGAATTCCGAAAAAATCATGAATTATGAGTATTATTCATCATGTAAATCTCAAATCTACAACAATAATTAATTCTTTTTGTTACTGTTTTAAGAACATATTTGTTTGTATAACAGAATGTCTATAATTGAAAATTATAGACATTTTGTAGTTACATCTGTGGTAAATGTTTTGCTATAGTTCTAGTAATAATAGGGTGAAATTTGCGACAATTATAAGAACTATCGTTTTATTGCAATTGAATGTGTGGCAATTATAGTTTACAAGTTGAATCGCATTTTGCAAGTAATTAAAACCGTTTTTGCAGTTCTTTTCTATAACTGGAAATAATTTTTTTGGTACATCTTAATTTTTTTTTAATACAGTTATTCTGGTTTGGGTAAGGTGACATTATCTGTTTCGTGAGAAAGAAAAGTTCAGGAAGAATTTTTGTAGTGTAAGAAAAATATTTAAAGGTTTGTTACACAAAAAAAATCTGATGTTACATGGGGGAATGTTAAAAAAAATCAATATCTATTTGTTATCTATTTTTTATTACATATTTTTTATATCAAATCAATATTTCTTATTAAAGTCAGGAGAAACGTATTTAAGACAAAAACTGAAAAATTAATAGATGTCAAATATTTTTATCTAATTTTAAAACTTCCCGTTTATAAATCAATTTGGTATTGTACTATTACTGAGATGTTAAATTGTTTTCGATTTATTGCAGTATTTATCACTTGAATTGCTTTAATATTTGTTATTATATTGTTGAAATTTTAAAATAATGTGTCACTATTTCTCTAAAAAATGTATGAAAAGAAATAAAATGAACAGAAATAACATAAAGTATAGGTTTCTTATATGTACAACATTATTATAATCAATATTACATAGGAGTTTCAATAAATTCATATAAATTTTAAGTTATGGCGTTTGTAACATCGAAAAAACAAACAAATACGTATAATTGTGTGTTTAATATTAGAGAAGTAAATAAACTTATTTAAAAAATGTCTTCTTTCTCTTTATACATTATTACATTATTACATCGACAAAGTTTTAATTTAATTCTCTAAGCATTAATATATATTTAATAAAATAAAAAATTGATATCTGACTAGTCGTCTCGCTAAAGTTTTTATTATACTATGAATAATGATAATTTAATTTTGTAATCAAACAATAACTGCCAATTTAGCTTAATCACATAAGATAACACAAAGTGATCTCTGTTGAGACAGGCATAAGATAAAATCTATTACATTACAAATATTTCGATAATACGTAGTGTATAATATGTGTAAAATTATGTTTACAGTTGAGTACAAAATTTCATTTATATTTATGCAATGTAATTATTTAACATGTAAAATTTTTTAAGTTTTCCTGTGTAATAAAATAATAACTTAGAATTAAAGGAAGCAAAATTATTAATTCATTTTAAGTAATGTTTAATGTATTCGGTATATTTATAATAAATAAAAAAAATTATTTTATGGAAAAATCATTCAATTTTGTTATTAAACAATATTGCTTGAATTTAGTAATATACGTCTAATTTTACAATTTCAAATATAAGATTTGTTATAAAATGTTTCTTGAAAAAAAGCTTTTTTATATTTTGAAAGATGTATATTAAAAATCATCATAATTATTTATTAAAACGTGTTTTACGTTAAAAATCATTATAATTTGATAATTATTTATTTATACTCTCACTACGACACATGTTTTCTGATGTAGTTTTTGATACTTATTACGAATTTGATCAATTTTCCGGTGGTCTCTAAACGGTTCTCGAGATAATGGAGTCTTTCATTTATCAAAACTAACAATACTTTAGTTTTGTTAGTGTTGCTAAACGAAAAACGCGATTATCTCGAGTTATACAATTATTAGACACCATCGCAAATTTTTTTTCAGATTCGTAATCAACGTCAAAAATTGCATTGATTGCATATGTTAACCTTCCACGTGGGGGAGGGTGTAAAACAATAATTAACTAAAAATTTTATAAACAAATTAAATTTAGATGAAATTGCCATTTTTAGAAAGGAACACTGCCATTATTTTTGTACTACACAAGAATTTATTTTTCATGTCGTTGTATTATCAGTTTATAGTGAATTTTATGGTAATGTTTAACATCTACTCCATGTAAATTAAATATATATTTCATGGAAAATAAATAAATATATGCACATAATATTATTGTTTAAAATAAATTTAAAAAATAACCATTACTCTTTTCAAAGAATCTAAATAAATTTAATTAAGTTCGTAAATGATATTATTTTTAATAAAAATTGGATCATTTATTTAATAATGATTATGCAACTGATAAAAGTACAAAATAATATATAAATAACACAAATTAGATAAATAAATTAAATTGTTTATTATAAGAATATATATATGTATCTTTCATAAGAAAAGTAAAACTTGTATCGAACATACATTCGTGTTCATATTAATTACAATATATGTGTCGAGTTTGTGCACTCTTTCATATTAAATTATATTTATTAAAATTAACAAATCAATAATAATATATAAATAACTGGTAATACAAAACATAATAATAATAGAAAATGAATAATTTGGAAATTATGAGAAAAAAGACAAAGACAATATATTTTAAAAATATATTAAAACTACGTTTGTAACTTATGTGCATAAGAGTACAAATTAATGTATATGGCACTGCATGCAATAAACGGAGTTCTTATAACTCTTGTCTTATACACTTTCAGTATATTTCAGCTATATATTATTCTTATTGCAAAACAACAAAAACATTTTTGTAACAAAACATTGAGAAATTAATGAAAATAATTCAATTAGTATTGGTATTCCATCTTTTGTAATTAAATTAATATTAATATAAAAATATTAATGATATTTAATGACTGATTCAACGATTTTCTTGATTCAAGGAACGCATCTTTAAGAGAATATAATAACATTAAATAAAATAGATGCCGATCATAATTTATAATTTTAAAAATTATTTTATTATATTTATAAGTTTTGTAACAAAATTAGATAACACTTAATGTAATAAAATAATAATGTAACACAAGTGTATGAATTTTTAAATGGCATGTGAATCAAAATAATATGTTCAAGGCGGTAATATCCTTTTAAAGTGTTTCAAGTATTTGTTTTCTTTTTTACTCCTTTTAAATTTGTTTAAAAATATTTTTCGTATATTTTATAAAAGAAATTTTTGTTAATATAAATATAAGTAAAAGATGATTCAAAATATGCAAAAATTTGATTTATTAAACAGTGATTAATAATTAACACACATCTAAAACATTTATTTTTAGTTAATGATAATAATTTGACTTTATTTTAAATTCAATTTAAATTATCAATTGTACTTTCTTTATGTAGTGAGAAATAATATATTGATGTAATAAAATATTTTTGTTAGCTCAATAAAAGTAGATTATATGCAAATAACAAGATTTATTGTACAACTAGCACAAAATTTCCATTAAGTTGAAATAAAAATAACGTTGTTTGAATGTTATGCTATTTTTGCTATTCTTATGTTCATTAAACTACCACAATGTTTCAGCCGTTAAACAAACTGTCCGTTATTGAAAAATAAATGTCAATAAAAATACCATGTAATACTGGTTTTACAACATATCTAATTTTATTTTTGTTGAATAATTTATTTATATAAATTAATGTTAAAACTTATCAAAATTTTATGTTGAACTACTTTATATAATAAAATGTATGTAATTTTACTTACGAAAATTGACTGTCGCTATACCTAGTTTTAAACACTATTGGCATAGTGTAGTCATTAGAGTAAGTAAAATACAAAATGTAAACATAAACTCTGATTGATTGCACTTTTTAATTATACACTTTTTATTTTTTCAGTCAATAAATATTATCTAAATTTAAAGTTAATTTATCGAATGGTATAATACTATTGAGTCAAATGGTTCTTGTAGTAGAACTTACTGAATATTGAAATATGTTCTTTCAATTTAAAACTGACATTTATTTAAGAATTATGGAGATCAAAATCATTAAAAATAGAGATATATTTTATGAACAAATATAATAAAAAAATTTTAAAATACTATTTTAGAACAGAACCTATAGTTTAAATTGTAAATATTTACATTGAAAGAAACTTGATTAATTCACGTATTATAATAAATGAGTTTTGTGTAATTCGGTAAAATTAAAACTATAAGAAAGAATTCCTAAACCGTGTATTTATAAGTATATTTTTTGCGAATACTTTCTCTTATTGAATTTGATATATTATCAATATCCGTATTTAATATGCTATACAGAAACACTTTTCAAGAAACTAAATGTTATATCTATTTATGAAATATTTAAAAAATGATTACGAAATATCTAAATAAGAAAACACTATGTCATCACATAAACCGAACATAGGTTTTTCAGATTATATGCTTGTTACCCTACCATTATGCTATAGTATATAGATATTAATTATCAGTACGAAATTATATTAAAAAATAGTGCTAAACTTAAAATTTACACAAAATGAATTTTGGACAGCTTAGTATATTTTTATTAGATTGAGTTTTACA
>JABFOX010002747.1:0-11080 GCA_022817665.1 Axea sp. ZL-2020 | reverse complement strand
AAGGACCTTTTTAACTGTTTCAGTAAATGAAGTCGTTGCTAGTGACACAAATATTTATTATGATAATTTAATCAAACCCTTAAAGTTATAGTATTTATTTAAAGTACAAAGTATGTTTGAAACATTTATTGCTGTCTTTTTATTTCTTTATCATTATTCTTTTGTAAAAATAACTTTAGATTTTTAATTTCTAAGACCGGTTTTCATTTTTGTAATACTTTATAACCGTATTTTCCTCAACTTAGTCGTTGTCTCAACTCCTTATAACTTGTGTTCAATAGTAATAAGAAATCAAATCTCCTACTATGCTTAACTTGTAATCCGATACTTACTGAAATACGACAAAGAAAATACTGTTATGTTTTCCACATTTTTATTCTTCATGGTCAATAATATATTTGAATAGCAGAATCCAGTATAAATAAGATTTTATTATAGTGTGTAATTATCCTTATAACATTACGTAATTCATTTTCAATACAATTTGGTATTCAAAAATACAGTTACATTGTATCTTTAACAATTATGATAGATATGTTTAATAGTTTATAAAGAATTGAGATATAAAAATTAAAATTTTATATGCAATTATAATTGGTAAAAAAATAAGAACTAATAAACAATTAATGTGTACATCTACGAGCAATAATTAAAACATATTTTAATAATTTTATATATTTATATTTTTTTTTATTTTTGTTTTATATAATGTAAAATAATGTAACTTTACTGTAATGTAATTCGTGTATTAATCTTATGCATTAAAACATAATTATAGTACACTTTTTAATAAAGCGTTTAAACGGTAATTAATTACACACACAATTGTAGATATTTACTTGTAAATTATTAATAAACAGACATTAAATAATTATTATTTAATGTAATCTTCGCAAATCATATGATTGGGTTTTAATTCATACTTATAATCAATTGATTTTCAGTAATAATTGGAAATTCATGAAATTTTAATTTCATTTTGCAGTTACACTATAATATTTAATGTAACGTATATTAAAGGATCAAAACTTTTGTGTAGGTAATTACCTTTCATTATTTTGAAGTGTTTAAAAGTAGCGACAATGTCACGTGCTCAGAGGAGTTTTCAACTGACAAAACTGTATCATTAGTACGCTGCGAATACGATTCTTCATTCATTAATCAAGTCCCGACCAGTCACCATCCTGACACGCGCGCAAGTTTTTTCGTCTGGTTTTTCTCTCGTCGATCTTCTTTTTGAACGATCAAATCGAATATAATTACATGTGTTGATTTTGTTAGCTGCAAAAATAGTGCTACGACAGAATGGCGAAGAGTTTTACGATTTTGCAAAACCATTCACTGATCAAAAAAAACAAAAATTGTGCATTTCCCCAAGTACTTGTTTGTGATCTCAAATTCGAATTGTATGATGCGATGTGCACGTGTTTCAAATTAAGTTTTACAAAAAAGTGTTCTCCTAAAATGAAGAGGAAAGACTTTTCAGGTGGTAAATAACTTGTATGTTAATTCAGTTATAATAATTAATAATAATTTTGTTATAAAGTTAAACAATTAGACCAGAATCTAAAAAAGTAATTGAATTATTTTTACATTTGTAAAAAGTAACAACTTTCTGTCAGTATTTTTTTAATATAAAAATATCATCTCTTTAAAGATTTTTATGTATATATTATACTTATATGAATATATATATATATATATATATATATATAACTATATGTATATAAAGATGAATATGAATTGTCATTGTATTTCATACGGGAACATATGCTATAAATACTTTTTTAATTGTGAATGAAACATTTATTTTTTTAAGAACTTGGCAATGTGAAAGTACAGTATTAACATTGATTTAACATTATTTTAAATGCAAGTTTAAACATAATAGATATGTTAAAATATCTTTTATTTGTATGATATTCAATCAATTAACAAGTATTTCACAAATATTCATTTTTTAAATATACATTGGCAAAGAGACTACAATATTTATAATACAAATATATAAAAATGTATTAACTAAAATCAATTGATATAAATATATACGTGGAAAATAAAAAATTACAATTCCATTTGTTTGCTTTTTTTCTTTATTAATAAAACGAAAAAAATTATTAGATATAACATAAAACAATTGAATTAATATAAATTATAAACTTTTTCTTTTACAAAATCTCTTTTATATATATGTTGACAAGAATATGTATTAACTATTTTTATATGAATGTGAACATTATTACTGTCACCCTTTATCACCTAATGGAATATCACTACTAAATTTATATATTTAAAACAATAAAATAAAATACAGCCATATTTATGTTGAGCATTACCCAGTTCATAACAAATCTTTCAGATTTGATAGAGTTCTCTACCTAATTACAATGTATGAATTTATCACAGTTGAGAAACATGAGAAATGCAACCTCAAACGTTTAAATGAAAAAACAAATAGAATCAATTAATCCAGCATTATTGACATTTATCGATGTAATCACTTGTAATAATTCACCAAGACCTTGAAAACATTGTCAAGGTTTTCGGCGTGAAATGAGTTGCAATCATGTTGTCGACTAATTTTCACACTATTGCGAGGTGACACCCGATAATGTCTAACGTCTCTCGTGTTTCGCACTTCGGTGCATTGTTCCATTCGAGAATTTAAAAAACAAGATCTTACAATTAGTATATTGTACTTTTTAAAAAAAAAGATGAATTATTTATGATTTATTGCGATATTCGAACAGAAACAACCATTCGATTAATGTATTATTAAATAATATTTCAGTAAAAATAATTTATAAAAGAGATCTATATTGAAATACTAAAAAATTAATTAAGCAGAATTTTGTTGAAACAATTCTGATCAATGTAATGTTTTTTACGCCAACAATTGTACCATTTAAACAAAAACTTTAGTAGAAAAGTGTGATATACATAACAAAACCCTCCTCAAAATAATACTTCCTCAATTTTTGAGGACACTTACGTATCTAAGTTCGTCGCTTTTTTGCATAAAAACAAAAAACTCGGTGCGCAATTAACATCCAATTACTAATTGTTGGTTGGCTTGGAAACAACACTCGGCATTTTTCTGTTTTTACGGTACACGTATGGAGAATAAAAAGACGAAGCCTCAAGGCCCGAAGCGATTTTCAATGGGCCGCTTAGATCCGCTCCTTTTTCCGCAATCATTTTTTCTTCTTTCCGAGCAAGTTCTTTCACACGAGACTCTTTCGGCTCCTGTCACCGCAATTGTTATGCAGCGCTGACGTATTCCGATCGGAAATGATCATCTCTAAAAAAATTGGTAGCATATTTGTGCTATAAAAATATATAAATACATTCAAATGCAAGCATTTATCAGGGTCGAGCATGATCAATGATTTATTATTAATTTTATATCAATAATTGGATTCTGCAATTACTTTTTTTTTTAATATTTGCATAGTTATTTTCATTATAAAATAGCATAAATATTAATTAAAAGTAAGATTTTAATAATTAATTCTTTGTTTCAAATGCAATCAAACAATTGAGGTGTTTCAGTGGACAATAAAAAAATAAAAATAAAGAAAAAATTACTGATGTATAAGTACAAATGATAAATAAAAGAAATCATTAAATACAATACACAGAAAATCAAGAATTTAATACTATAAATAAATCTAAAATTGTCACACATGTATAACTATTTGGTTTTGGTATTTTTAATGTGGTATATCGGTATTATTTTTGTGAAAATTAATTACCAAATAAATTGAAATATCAAAAAATATTTATCTACGCGTTTAAATCAAGTATGAGAAATGAACATTTATATACAAAGAGAATAATTTAAGAGTACTTGTAATATTATTAAGTAATTATGAACGTTAATGATATTATAAAGTTTAATTTTATTAAGTTTATTTGTCTGATCTATAATGAATTATCGTTTAATGCCTTAATTAATTTATATTAATCAAATTTAATTCATTAAATTTTTATCATCATTGAGTTATTTGATTAATCCGTTGCGATTACAAATAATAATTTTGTATTATTAAAAAGTTGGATTGTGTCATAAATAGATAAAACACTGTAAATGTTGACGAAATGCATGATACATTTTTATATTAATTATATTAATCATAGGACGTTATAAAAAATGAATTACCAGTTTTTTTATCAATTAATTCCCAGTTGCTTTTTACTCGTGGCTTTAATTGTTTCATTTATAATTTTTCTCCTTCAAATCATTCCTCATTATTGTATGGTTGCCATTGAATATTTCTTATCAATGACTTTTAGTTATTGCTAACATTTTAGGTAATGAATTTTCTTTAACGAATTCTTACCGAAGAATTTTCAACACTTCTTTTTGCAGACACTTCCCTGTTTATTATTTCACTGATTCTTGTGAATAGCTTTTTTATGTCGTACATTTATAAGACACATGAACAATATATTTCTTATAGATAATTAATATTTTAATAAATTACAAATATTACGTCATACCGTCGTGTTTTAAGTTGTTGCTTTTATTCATTATTTTTCTTCAATTTAACAATTAATATTGCACGAAGTTGAAATGAAAAATCTTTGCCAAACACACTCATAATCGCATGTTTGCCTTCATTTATCGGATTTTAAAACACAAACGGTGCATTTGTACTGATATCGTCTACCGCCAGTGTTTAACGTTGAGTTTTTTGTGAGTCGTTATTATCCAGATAAAAACTATGAAAATAAGAATTTACTGTCCCACAAAAATAAACAAGCCCCCCATTCTCAAGAATCGTTTGGAGAGCGAGATTTTGACATTCCTTCGAGCACAACGCCGTTTCTTGTTGTAAGTCATAAATTTGTTTCGACGTATTGTGACAGACATATGGCTTTTTTAATTACACGTTTCTCGTACGTTAAAAATTCTAAAAATCAATAGGTCATTGTTTTTTTATAAATACAGGGAAGTTTTCAGAACTCGACAAAATGTCTTAAAAATGATTAATGTTTTTTCTGTTATATTTAAATTTAATGCTAACTAAAACTTTTTTCTCAAGTCATATTTAGCATTAAAAGAATACAATTTATATTCATTATGAATTAAAAAATTATAGTTTCGTTGCAAATTCTATAATTGCGATACGATAACGTGAAAATCTAATTCAATAATTTGATTACTTTCATTTTATTCATCTTTTATTATTGGTATGATTAATAGTTTAATTAATTCATCGGCGCTATTTAATACAACAAACTTTTCCATTTCGAACATAGTAACCAATGACATAAAATTAACACCTGGTCATTGGAGATTATTGGCTTCGTGATTAGCGTCAATTCATGGCACTTGTTGTCATTAATGTTGACGAATAATGCAGGCGTATTTGCAGTTCGCGTGTCACTTTCCATTCATTAAGTTTGTTTGTGATAATAAATATGCATTACAAACCACATGTTTCAGTGGGATGATGCTTCTGTCGCACCTTTTAATCTGCTTTTCAAAGACTCGCATTGCAAATGAGAGACAATCTTCTCATTTCCAACATAAAAAAGTGTCTTGTTAAATATCATGTTTAAAATTGTAAAACAAATAAAGAAAAATGCACGGATTATTTCAACTTATGAGAAAATCAAACATATATAGAATGTATAGAAAAAAATTAGTCGTAAAATCATATAAAAATTGATTTTAAAAGAAACAAAATTATTCAGTATTTTAAACTGATAAAAAAATTCTAAATATATTTAATTATATAATTTACATCCGCATCAATTTATTTAATTTTGAATAAATTAATGCATTAGTTATGCATTTTAGTGTAAATATTCTTTTAACAAATTTAATATTGTACAACATTTTAATAAATATAAGAAATATAATTTTTTACACCAGAATTATAGAATAGATGTTAATAGAAACTGCATACTTTATTTGAAAATTTTGATTACTGAAAATCTGATCAAATATTAATTTTAATAAATTTTAAAAATTGTCGATATCAATACAAAAAAGGGATAGCATACATAATTTATAATTTGTTACAGTTTTCTCCAAGTTTGATTTACTCGTTATTATTTATTTAATTTATTTATATTTATGTATGCTGCAATTATTTGATCATCTCGCTTTATAAAAAATGTACGTAATTAGATTTCAAATCCTACATCATAAATTTTTGCCAAGTAGTAACTCTAAACGTAATATATAAAAATACATTTTTTATATAATGTGTAATGTAATAATTTACTGTTCTGCTTTGTTTAGAGCATGCGTCAAATCTGCAATCCCTCAATTAATTTATTTTAAATTAATAGAATGAACATATTAAATTCATGTACTACTGCAGTAATATTTATAATTAAAATACAATTTTCATAACGAATTATACAAATATGATAATATTTTGTTATTGAGTTATATTTTGATAATAGACAATACTTTATTATCATGATAGTAGATTTATATTCTTGGTATCATAAAACATAATAAATAAATTACACTACAGGTAATAATTGGAAGTACCGAATCTAGTAGTTAATACGTGATCTTCACAAAAAGATATAGAATTTTAGTTTATTCTATAGAGAGTATAGAAGTATAAAATCGTATGTATTTAAAGTAATTATCAATTGTTTGCAATCAGACGCATTCTTTCAATTTTTTTCTTTCTTAAGGAATCTGTTTAAAAAAATCAAATTAATCTTTCAAAGTGAATTGTAAAAGTAGCGAGAGGAATTTCAACCATAAATCTTTACTGCGTAACATCATCAAATTCGCATCGTCCGGTTATGCTCACAAGTCACTTTAAAATACCCATTTTATCATTTAAACAGTTTCTTTAAAAGAAGGTGGACTGAATCGGTGCACTCATTACAAATAATTAATTAATTACCATTCTAAATATTTAAATATTTATACATTTATATATTTTTATTTTTTTACTCTATCGATAATAGATGGACATTTTGCATTTTGTTAAAGAATTAATGTTTAAAATTAATTAAACTGTTGTATCACAATAAAATATTTGTTTTATAAACTATTTTATGCAATGTATTATAATCAATTGTGTCAGCGAAAATAAATACCGTAAAGATGATATATATACATGTAAATGAATTAGGAAATATGATGAAATGTAAATGCATATTTTTTTATGAATAATACCAGTAGCAACAACAACAACAACAACAACAACAATAATAATACTTTTATATAATTATTGTCATTTGAAAATTCTGAAATTAATCCAAGACCAAAATATTATTTAAAAATCAATTATTTTAAACATAATTTTTGTATAAATGAACAGAACTGTTAAAATAAATGTAACTAAGTATCTATTCGGACACAAAAACGCGACACGTAACGCGAACACACGCGACTGTTTTTGTTTAGGTTGCTAGGCATGTTTAATTGTTAATTTTGCCACTTGTTTTTTTTTTCTTTTTTATTACAATTAAAGGATTTTGATTAATTTTTCATTATTAAGTAAAATTCCATGATATATTTCGAGTTAAAATCATTAGATTTCATGTACCAATATACATGAAAACATAGCATCGTGTGTTTCGTGTGCGTCGCGTGTTGCATTTTTAGTATTCAAATATACACTTCCTAAAACTTTATATTAACCGCATTTCATGACAAATTTGAACCTTAATAATTATTGGTTGATAAACAGTTATTTATATCTTATTAGATATTGCAGATTTAACTTGTTTACATTTGTTAATATTTTAAAAAACAAGATCATTTCTTATTATTTAAATTTATATTACACGTTCTTAAATAACTCATAGGTTTAAAGGAATTTAATTCTGTCACTGACGAACTGTTTTAGTAATTTCTTTTATATATATACACTTTTTTGGCATCATTTCAACCTCATGATTATTATTATCTTTGTGTAATACATTATATATAGAAAATTATTCACTTAGATGTTGTCACGATACAATTTCTTGTCGAAATTTCAATATAACAACCTTTAACAAAATTTCTTAAATAAATAATTCAAATTTATCATCACAATTTTATAAAATGACTATATATATTTAAATGACCAACCGTTCTTAAGTGCTTATTTTAAGTAGATTTCTACCGTTTGAATGCCGTTATCGATAAAAATCCAGTTGACATTCCTTCACCATTAATAGACTACATCCTGGGTCCTTTCTCATTGTTTATAAACAGCGACGTGCTGTGCGTATTTTATGTTTATCAACAAATCGTCGTATCAGAACGGGTGACTCAGTCTTAGATTAAAACGCGGAGAACAGCGAGACTCGTGCGAGTGTTATATCGATGAATCTCCCACGCGAAAACTCCGGAAGAAGATGAAGGAAAAATATATAAATAAGAAATTGCTAAAAGTCGTTGAGCAGGCACAAAAGAATCAGCGAGTCAGTCCCTGACATTGGCTGCTATTCGACTGTTCGAGTTACGTGTTATGATAATTGCACGCCATTTATCGATCGATTTGCATTTTAAACGATTCTTGTTGACTTTCAGGAAAAGCATTTTTTTACATTATGATGAATGATTAGAGCAATTCAATCAGTTTTATGTTATCATTCATAAAAAAAAAAAGATTATTTTTCAAATCAGCAATTCACGTTTCATTTGGAGTAATTACAAAAATAATTCAAATAATTATTTTCATCATTTCAATTATATAAAAGTTCATTCAAAGTTAAACTAATACGTGAACTCTGCAAACGTAGTTTTTTATTTATAAATTTACTTTTGCGAAAACAAAATATATCCCAGGTAGAAAAAATATGTCAATAATTGTGTTAAAAATATTTCATGACAGTGCGTTGTATAATGAGTTGTGTCAATTTTTATACCATATCATGCAATTGTACCAACATTTATTTTTTCATACAAGAAGTCATTAAAATATCATTCGTTTAAATTACAAAATATGACTGAGGCTTCAGTTGGAAAGTTGATTTTATTAATCTAAAAATTAATCATTACTTTAATAAGAATCTTCGATATGATTGTAGAATATAAGTTTTATGTGTTTAGAAACTGATCTTATTTTATATTTCCATATTATACAAATAATAATTAAATAATTGAATTACGTTTGATCGATTTTATACATAATTTTGCAACTTTAGAACCATTTAGTAAATAATACAATTACTGATCAATATGTTTGCAAACATTTGTGAATATAAATTAAATTAGTAAAAATAACAAAAGCAGTAGTAATATTTATGAATGTTTCTTTCTAATTCATAGTCATGAATATGACAAAGTCTTAATACGCTCATTTTTTTGCGGGTTTGTATTTTGATATTTAAACTTTTTAAATTTGCTGAATGCTTCACAATTTTGTTACGTTTATAAAATTGTTTTAATTTGCTTATTATTACATTGTTCGACAAATTTTGAAAAGGATTAAATATTAACGATTGTTTATCTAATCTCATTTTGCAGAGCCATGAAAATTATCTGCCAAACCTTTGTATGGTTTAGATACGCTGGGAATATTTATTCGGCGAATTCATTGCATATAATGAATAACTGTATCAAAATTTTTTACACCGTAGTGACGAAAAGAAATATGTGCATTCGTTGTAGAATATAATTTGAACTTCTTGATTTTTTCTTTTAAAAAACTGTAGTTTTGTCATTTAACCGTGCGAGATATTGTTTATGAAAATACAAATCCGCGATTATTGATACGAAATCTTCAGCGATAAAATTTTGTACTTTCTTAATTTAACAAAGTCTACGTAAATAAAAAATAATTAAAAAATCTCGCGTTTTCATTTTCATAGATATTTTGTGTGTTTTCAAACTGAACTGTATTCATTTTTAAGTTAAAAAATCACAAAACCAACAAAAATATATATAATATATATGTAGATAATATACACAATTTGCTAAGTTACGAAAAATATTAATTTGATTAAAACTGGGTGTCAATTATTTGAGATATATCGTTATCAAATTTCAAAATCTTAAAAAATAATTTTCTTTTATTTTTATTTTATTAACTATTAAATTGATAATACATTTTTAACAGAAAAAAATATTTAAATGCAAGTCCTCTTATTGGATCCAAGTCTTAAATTACACTGAAGTGCAGTAAAAAAAAATTATATTTTTCTTTTGCCTCTCATTATTAATCCTGTGAAATTAATTAAATAAAGTTGACATGTATAAAAAAAGTAGTCACACATTTCCCCACATGTATACATTTAAATCGTTTTAACTTGTTAGTTAAAACGATTAGCTCAGTTGATAGGGCTTCGGATCAGAAGATTAGGGTTTGGAGGATTAGTTTGATAATTTTTTTAAATAACAATTTTAAACGGTTAAAAAGATTTGAATATAATTCAAAAAGTCTGATGGAGATGGGAAAATTGTAAAAACTTCTTTCGGTTTTTGTTTAGACAAACAGTTATATTATTGTGAAATTAAATATACGTTTATTTATTTAAGATCTTACTTTTCTTATTTTATTTAAGATTACCTGTATAAGAATTATTATCAAACTATTTTTAGTTTCAATCATTTTAATAAGAATTTTAATCTGCTACCCAGATAATTTTTTTCGCCAATTTTACAGCGCTGCTCATTTCATAGTGTATAAAATACGATTATACGCTCCCTTATTACATGGGAAAATTCAGTTATTATTATTAATATCAACAATAATACATTTAAAGAAACCCATGATTTTAATTTATTAGACAAAGCAAATTTCTTTGCATGCACACTAAAAAAATATGTCCTTTTTTGGATATATTAAAAGTTTATTCAATTTAAATTAATTAATGCATCATATTACATTATTTTTATACTCTGTCAATTACTAATCCATAATTTTATATTCCAAAATAAAACAAACAAACTGCCTCTACAAACATTGGTCTTAGCATTACTAATTCTGCAAATAATAATCCCCTTTCGTTTTAACTGAAATGATACTTCCTGTCTCTGCTAAAAATTCATTTGATACTTCATCAAATTATCAAAAAACAATTTTAACATAATTTGATAAGGTTCCACATAAATTCGAAGCATTATTTTGTGCCGATATCTTCAGCTTATTGATATTGTATT
>JABFOX010002746.1:0-11081 GCA_022817665.1 Axea sp. ZL-2020 | reverse complement strand
TCTGAAAAAAATCGTCTGGATATAATACGGACATTATATGGACATAATCTGGATACCTTCTGGAAGTTTTAACTGGGCAACTGCTGGGTCAGGAGCGCCACCCAGAAAATGCCCAGTTGAATTTCGTTTTGAATAAAGTATCTAGAATTATTTTGGATAAGGAACTCATTTTGTGCATTTCGTCGTGTAAACTGGCATTCAAATTTAAAGAAATCAGTGTTTACATTAATTCAAACTACGATGCAAACGCCAATTTCGCATGGTTTAAAATTCGAACTTTTCTAAATGAAGAAAAATTATTTCGTTAGACTTAAAAAAAATATTCGATTCGCCGTAAATCAGTTTTAAATTCATCGCAAAATTATGAAATCGGTAATTATGGAGAATTCACCCTCTCCCTAACCCCCTCCAAAATATATGAAATCGATGCGTTTTTTAACGCTAATAGTCACATCTTCTCAAGCGTTTAATAGATGCTGCATATTTTGGACCAATTCTTTTTTTCATAACTTCATACGAAATTAAACATTTGCTTATGCCATTATTATAATTATTACCAATTCAAATATCAAGTTAATAAAAAAAAAAACTAGCAGTTATTTTTTAAATCTTCATATATTTAAATATATTTCATGGAGTCTAGGCGTAAAGGATGTGAAATTTAAATAAATGTAATTACTATGATAATTTTGTTTAACATTAAAATTCCTATAAAACCATTTTTAGACGGTATTCGAAACCCAAGTGACTCTTATACATTTTATAATAACCACATTGTTTAATTTAAAAAAAAAAAAAAAAACATACTATCAAAAGTCACATAAGAGCTATTTGAATAATATAATAGTGCCACATGGTCGTTTCAGTAACTTTACTGAAACGTCAATAAAGCTGTCATAAGAAGGAAATCAAAGTCTTCATGTTTTTTATATTATTTATGAGAATCTAATATAATTATTTTATGTGCTATATATACATGTAATTCTTATACATATAATTGACACATGAAAATAACATCACAAAAGAAAGTTTTCAAATTAAACTTAACTTTTCGTCTGTTGCATCAGTTGTAAGAACTTCTTTGCACATCAAATCGACTCCAATAGTTCTTTTTTTATTGAGCCTTTGATTTATAGTAATATAATTTAAACAAATATCATTTTTTAAATAAAATATGCTCAGTCCTTGTTTTATTTGTTTTCAACCAGTCTTTTGAGTTAAGCTCGTCATTACAGTAAGGAATAGTTTTTCATCTTAATGCATACAAAAAAATGTATAAATTCTTATGTACATAAAACGGAATTATACAATACGTAAAATAATAATGTTGATTAAAAATTGATTGTCGGTAATTTCATATTTGTAATAAAATAAAATAATATGATATGTAAAGTTTTATAAAATGAAGTATTTTTATTATTCACAAATATATTATTATTCAAATATATGAATTGTAAAATTGGTTTCACGCTGATCTCATTGTCATTATGTACGTTAAATAGGTGTATGATGCTTGTATCACCTAAAAGAGTATATTTTAATCTATTATATTTATTAAATTTCTATAACTACACGTAAATTTATATGAAGTGTATTTCATTATTTTATATTACCTTGGTATAATATTGTATAGACATAGTTACTATTCCAAAAGCTGAAAATTCGCATGGAATATTGCACCTGCATTGTATTATATTTAAAGCTTGTCTTGAATTACTTTTCCAATTCAACCATGGAGATTCGTAACTATTAACGATATTAATGACATAAATAAGCATTGAAATGCATATACAGTCAAAGAAGTGGTAGAAGTACATTTACTGCATTTTTTATTTACATTTGCATTCATTTCCACCGACATTTAAAAGTGTCAACACATTTCGGTGGAAAAGAAAAATGAAATTATAGAAAATGTCATATTAAATTATGTATAATGAAAATAACAATATGAATCATTGATAAAAAATATACCATGCATTTTTCAGACTCAAACTCAATGTTATAACATCTTCGGCTACAAAGGCGAGTACAAAAATAAATATTATTATTCCTAGTACAACTGGCGCTACACTTATCAATTTCTGAATATTACTAATGTTCACTTTTACCTAAAACGAAGTGTCATATAAGAATCATGGTACAAATTAAACGCATACCAATCCGATATGCATTTTGTGGGATACTCAGTCAAAAGTAACTTTTCATAACAATAACTATTATTCTGATTTCAAAATCGATTCTATTTTATTTATGAAATACCCAAATGAAGTGAAAATTTGTTAAGATGTATTTAAAATTATGTTACAGTCACTTACGCATTTTCTTGGAAGAGATGATGTATTTATTTTGACAATAAAGACAAGTTTAATCATCCTAATATTCGAATGAAAAATGATGTTACTCCTGAATGATGACAACAATATTTACAGCGTTCGAAAGCCAGTATTAATAAACAAATTAATCATGGAATAAAACCTAATCACCAAATACAAAAATAACTGACGAAACACTTTTGAATCATCAAAATAAAAAACTGAATATAAAATCCTCCATTAAATATTATTACTAAACTGTTAGTGAGCTAGAACCAAAATTTATTGAAACTGAAAATATTAAATACATTATTGTTGAATAAAACCTGCTAGTATTGATAGAAATATGGCTCATGTCCAAAATGCTTGATCCTGAACTAAATTTACGCAATTTCAATGTATTTAGAGGTGATGCAAACGTTTCAAATAACAACTGTACAAGATGTTTAAGTGTAGAGTATATTCATAAGGAAAGCAATGAATGAAAGTGTACAGAGTTACGATTTAGAATTCCCTCATGATGCTGCACATCCTCGTATTAACACTTTCATTCATGGAAATAACTTTATGATTGGTTCTTTAGAATTTTCACCATTAACATTCGGAACAACTTTATTAACACTAACTTAGACAACCTCATTCTAATCTGGAATCGAGTTTAATTGGAAAGTATAATTTAAATTATGTGGAGTGCTTCCGAATTGCTCGGAAGCATGCTTTTAATCAGCATTTTAATCAAACAACAATACGACACGAAAGACAAATTTCAATGATTCTTTCTGAATCTTTTGGACTTTTATACCGACTGTGTTATGGGAAATGTGATTTTTTTAAAAACTGAACATTATTATTTCTCTAACTTCCGAATTAATTTCACGATATAATGGACCCTTTTTTTTCACTGCACTTTTCTGGAATACATCACTTTTCTTATTTATGCTACAACGAATGATGCTATGATTTTGAATCTGTTAAGATTTTTCAGATGGAACAATTAGATTTATAAATCTGTTCAGATTTATTTACTCCAAAAAGAGAATGCATGATCTAAATTACATCACTTGTTGAAAGCAAAGAACATAAAATCTCAACTTTTAATAAAATGACTGTGTTTAAATCGGTTAGGTTTATTTGAATCGTGAATATTTTTCCACGAATTTCCTATACTGCAAATTCAATGTTAAACATTGGCGAAGAGAGTTTATTAATTATATTTTAATAGTACCAAGAACTCCATCGCAGATCATTTAATATAATTTTGGAAATATACGATTTTGAAACGTTTTATCAATGAATTATTTGAAATTATGAAATATAGCTCCATTTAATATTTCCATGACTACATGATAGTTAATGCATTGCTGAATACTTCAGAACAGTTTATACCCTCTATAAATACTAATTTGAATGTTGGAAATCGTACACCAATAATACATGATATAAAAAGATAAAGTGAACAAATTATACATTTTCTGACAAAAAATTTAGGTAGCACAACCGAGGTCATTTTACTTATAATAATTATTATCCATTAGTTGTATGTTTTAGACGTACGCATGCTAAACATTTTTATATATTCAAGAAATGATTAGTCAATAAAAGAGATTTTTATTCTATACTATTACGATTATTACATAAAATATAAAAACTTACGGTATACAATGATACTGTTAATGTAGCTATATTCAGCAATACTCCGATGAGTAATGGAAATTTAGCAATTTCCTTTGCATCTAAAAAATATCTTCTTAAAGATTATTATTTTCTGTAACAAGTGCATAAAAATCATTTCTTTTTAAACCCTTCCAGCTAACTGACTAATTGTTTATTAGACCAATAATGAATATTACTATTCAGTTAAAATGTACTAAAAGTTGAATCCAGCTAGCCAGAAATAATAAGCAACGATTTTTCGGTACTTTTTAAGAGAGTGCAATATAAACTTGAGACGAACACTCTTTATACGGATAAGAAAAGTGATATAGTGAAGTCGGATTTTACGACTGCATAATCTTCTTTTTATATTAAGAATATACAAATGATGATTTCATTGATACATTTTTTTGTTCGTTTGTTTTACACAAGTTTATTTTATTATTTATTATTAATTATAATTTTTATTTTTTTTATTTATTTATTATTATTTATTATTATTACACATTCACTGATGAATGAACTATCAGCCGAAGATCTAGGTATTAGCAAAGTAAATAATCGCGTAGCAAAACAATATTATGGTCTTGCCAGAAATAATTCAAGAGCTAAAAAACTTCCCGTGAAATATATAAGCAATTAATTGTCATCGACGAAAATGAAATAATAAATGATTGATTTTCGTTGCTGGAAAGATACTAATGAGTATCAGAAACAACTTCGAAAACCACCATACAAGATAATGGAAACTGATTAAATTGAGATACATGAAATTAAATATCATGGATGATATTCGATGATCATTGAGAATAATTGAGTTTCATATCTCTGGAACCAGAAACAGGAATCTTAAATTCTGAGTAACAACAGATTTCAGATTTAAAATGAGATTAATTGTAATAAATAATGAACTCTTCCGCAGAGTGGTGGAGGTTGGGAAGAACTGCTGATATTTTGCTACATTTCCTGAAAAACAACTTTTCAAAACCGGCATTTCATTGACGATCAGCTGATTGCATGTCATGCAGTCATTTAATTGTTACTTAATCAACTCTGATTAGACAACTAAATTCCAGAGTTGTAAATCGAGAACTTGTATCAACATTCAAAGTATTCAAGACAGATAACAGTATATTCATAATAGAATCTTCCACATAAATGAACCATAATCTATCAAACTGAGTAACTTTTTTTCTTTAATATATTCTGTATTAAAACCTGATTTATCGGTCCATATTGTATACTAAGTTCCTTTAAAAAAGTAATGAATTGTTTTGACACAACACATGTATATTATTTATACAAGATATTTGAAAACGACAAAATAATTTAAACTTTCTATTTGATCTAATTATAGTTCAGTAATATTTATACTATATTTTTGTAATAAAAAATATATTAAAAGTCTCTATACGTACTGTATTGTAGAATAGTGGAAATTAATCAACGATTTTAATTTATTTAGATTTTTGTTACTGTAAACCTGAGATCGACTACTATTTTGGTCATCCATTTCAATTAATTTATAACTAAAATTTAAATGATTAATAAGTAAGTGAAAATATAGAAGTAAATTTTTGATACGGTGTATCATTAAAAAGTAAAACTATGAATATTTAGATCCGACTCTAAAGTTAACTTAATCTTCGTTAAAAATTTTTGAAATTAATCTGTTTTAAATAAATGATATCTTGTTGTCAAATCATATATTATTATCAAGGAACTCCGTATTATTATTTCGAAGTAATAAGTTACTATATGAAAAATTATAATCGTAAGTTGTAAAATATTAAAACATAATTAAATCAATTGTCAAAAAATAGCACTGGTATGACTAATTAAAATAAAATAAAAATGAGTAATCTAATAAACTGATAATCTAATATTGAATTCGTAAAAGGAATAAGCAAAATAAAAAAAATTAGTAACTGTTTTTAATTTCTTACAGTTTAATAACTCATATTTCTTTTGTATAGTTTGTTTCTCGTATTCTACTAACTTAAATCTAACTAATGTGCATATTTACGCTTTACTGATATAATATAAAAATATTTAGTACATTAAAACCTAGTGTTATCACAGATGATTTAGCTATGAAAAAGTTAGATGAGCTTTAGTAGGATCAGTAAAAATACAGTTACATTCATACAATCATACAATATTTTTTGCACAGTAAATTTTATGCGAAATTTCTAGAAAATATTCTTACCGAAGTATATGAAATCTTGCAAATAGATGATAAATGATGACAAAACATATGCTTAAAAATAACTGAGTTCCAAAAGCAAATATGAAGCATACACTTATATACATAAAACATTTGATCAAATATTGATGCTTTGATTCAAATGGTACATCAAATTTCATTATGAAGAAGGTATCTCTTTGAAGCACTGTGTTTGGCTGTATAGATTTATACAGTTCAAACAAAAGCAGTATACAGCTGCCAGATATAAAAGCCAGATTAGCAAACGCTAAAAAGATGCCAATAAATTTAAATTACATATAATCATATATAAGACATTCTGAATAAATCATATTTAAAATGTGATTACAAACATACTATATGATAAGAGTATTTTTTGAAAAAGATAATCTGTTCTTTTGAAAAAAAATGAATCGATATTTAAATCAAAGTACGTTTCTTTATTTATATTATTTTTCTTCTTTCTGTTAATAAAATATACTTGCACTGAATTAATGCTTTTTAAATTTATTTGCAACTTGAAAAATAGTGCATTTATAATTTTTTACAATGCATAAATTATGTACAGCGTAATAATATTTTATGACGGTCGGTAGATCAGAAGGCTTATTGGAACAACTCAAAAGACTGAATATCCGATAGAATCGAACAATATACTGAGTTCTAAATACAAGCCACCAAAACATCGAAGAACGAAACAGGTTGAAACATAACTGAATCCGCGTCAGTCCTTAATAATCAGATTGAAAAATACATAATTGGTCGAATAAGAAGCAGATATAACGAAATTCATGTTGGACTTGTTTTGGTAGCGCTACTTCAATTTCATAATGTGAGCTATAAACACAAAAACATATTCCTATTTCATTCGTCAAATCAAAACAAGCAAATAAAAGTCACTTTAATTGAAACTTTACTAACTTTGAGAGAGCCAATCGATTTGTTGATAATATATGAGAGGTATAAATGGAACAAATAATGGGTCAAAAATTACTCAGATAATTCTACTAAAAATAAATAAATTAACTATTAGAGAAGTAAAACAAAAAACGGATCATACATCCTTATACCAAAATTGCTATATTTTCATCATGAAAGTTACATCGATACACGATATAGCCACTGTATTCCATCTCTTCCTTCCTCGTATGAAGAACTTGCTAAACTGTAGAATATTAATATTCATATTAATCAACTGATTAACAATATGACCCAACAAAGAAGTATTTAACTAATCAAGGAAAGAAAAAAAATTATTCTTAAAGGATATAATCCGAATATATCCAATTTACTCGAAATTGGATATTTATCTTGTAACCAATTCCTAGGTTAGCTTTGTATAGAAGCATGTAATGGAATAATACAATGAATAAAGTACAACTTCAACCCCACAATTATAAGTAGTTTAGATTTAAGTAGAATAATAATAAGTTTGGTAAAAAGTTTCTTTTGTTAGAAGCTCAGCAAATTCACAATTATTTAAATAATGCCAATTATTTAGGTAGAAATATTATAGTCATTTTTTTTTTCTTAGCAATTTCTTATTGTTCGAATTACATTGGACAGTACACAATTTCTGATACAATTTTTCAGTTGTGTTAAAGATGAAGGAGGCGCCGTAATACGCCAAGACTCTAAAGCTAACCCGCCCGTATTTGACGATACGGATGCATTACTGACCACGAAGGACGCAAAATTGAAATTGCAAAACTAAATTCCCATTTGATCTGCTTAAACAACAACTGGAGTTCATATGATCATCCAAAGACTGTTTGTTCACAATTTCTGTGGATGTGACAAATGTTTCTGTAAAAATATGGCATTCAGCATTTCTTAGACAACCCTTAAACTACACATTTGCCACACACCACTATTCTATTAAAGCGTCAATTTATAAAATTATAAATAGCGCTTGTCTAATTAGAAAGAAGGTCAATGTCATGAATATAAATTAGTCGAATTTTAAAAATCTCTATGGTACCATTACTTACTACATACCTCACACCCTACGCGCGAGGTAATCCAAAACTATTATGAAAGGATAATTAATCGAATGGACTCTGCTCTTTTTTTATCAGAACCTACCATAAAAAACCGAGACAAATCCCAAAGAAACGAGGAGTAGATGATTGGAATATTAAACACATAAATATGATATCACGCTGCACTAAAATCTCTAATCTCATATCGAACATGTTCTTTTGGAACTCTGAAATATATAATAACCATTTAAAAATTATGTATGAACCATAATATCCGCATGTTATGCAGGTATCGTGCAACTAAAAATCATCCGGATCAAATTCCTGAACCGGATATCACTACGAGATATTGTTCAAATGAAGTTTCAAATCGTACAATTGACGTGATGTAATAGCGAGTAGTATCTCATAGCATTCATCCTTATGAGATTGAAATGTAAAATAACAGCCCTTCTGCATGAGCGATTTCTGAAACTAAATATAATGCAATGGTCAGGTACCATTTTTTAACGGAACATTTTATTTACTGCATTACAAATAAATTATGGTTGCATATTTCCATTTGTTCTTCCTTTCTATTACAGCTCCTCAATATGTAATTGTAATATTTATATACAAATTTTCTTCTCACCAGCATAACATGCAATTAAATGTCTCATTTTTTCTGCGTATTCATGTAAAATTTTGCGTTCATTTTTATTCGCTATGTTTGTCCAAATTTCTTGTATTTCTTGATGCGCACTTTTCATCTATATAATGGAATATATAGAGCAAAATAATTAATCCCTCTTATTCATTATATAAAAATTATGTTTACTTTATTGAATTATTACATACTATTATTATTTAATATAATACAATTATTGTAGAGTATTATTTAATAATTATGTACAGTACAAAATCTTTAAATATGTAATTATGAAATTCGGCAATTTGACACATGGAGACAGTGCCGAATTAAATTTTAGTTATTTTATAATATTAAATATTAGTTAAATTGAGTAAAATTTTACAATTTTATGACACTATAGACTTTAAAAAAAACATGGCTGGCATTATTATATCGAAATTAATGTTTCAACTTCAGTTTTATTACTGCAGTCACATTTTTTAAAAATTATTTTTAATATGAGATAAACTTATATTCGGTAATTTTTCAGAAATTAAATGTGTGCTTAGCGTAAATTAAAATGGATTTGTAACTTTTTACCTTGTACTAAATAAACTATTTACCACAGAATAGTATATAAATGTATATGAAGTATATATAATATAAATATAAACAGCAAATATTTAATTATACTAATAATTTATCTAGTACGAATTGGAAAGAAGGGAATGGTATTTACGATGCACTAAGTTAGACCAAGTAATACGAGATCCTTAGATAATAGGCCAAAGCAGAGAGAGGGATATAATATTAAATTCGATATTAGAAAAATCGAACGCGGCGATATAGCATGAATGAATCTAGCCCGAAACCGGCAGGAATGAGGTTCTTATGTTAGCAAGACAATGAAATTTCAAGTTCTAAATGGTATAAAAAATGTATCTATTTGATTGAATAATATAATGTAATAACTAAATTTAAACCATTTTTAAATATAATATCACAAGTTATATTAATTACCAAAAATAACTTAATTGCTAATTTTCTTTACTTTGTTTCTTTTGTAAAACTAAGTTATTTTGCATTTGATGCAAACTCGTAAAGAAACGATAAGTGGAGTAATTGTGTATCGATTAAGCAAAATTTTCACCATCAAAGATAAAAATCGAACTTGTATTAAAAGTCGGATCGAAGTTAAATTCATCTCGAATTTAGCCAGCATTATTAAATTGAGCGCCAATTGATATTTAAACTTTTTCAGAAGATTTGTTTTATTCATTTCACGATTTTCCCATTTTCAGTAACCAAATTCCATAAACTGCTTTATTGGACGCTGAGTTAACATCTGGTTAAAGTAATCTAATCGTAACTCATTTCGACCCTACACAAAGTTACAGAAGAAACGTCTGACATACCGCTGCAGGATATTTAATTAAAATTTGAACACTGCAACCATGGAATAGTCAGTTAATATTGAAATTCGAACACTTGCAGATGGACTTGATTTTCCAAAGATTTATCTCGATTGTTTGTTTAGCGGAATTGGAGGTTATCAGTACGTTTTTATTGTAAAAAACGTAATTTAGTTTAAAGGACATTTGAATACATTTTAATTTTAATGCGTGAAGTGTAGGTTACTCTAGATGATTATTTGGGAACATAAATAAGTGTTGCTTGAATGACACTTTAATATGACGTCGTAATATAGATCATACACGTAATTTTTCTTTACAGAAATGATTCCTATTACATTGGTCGCAGTAAAAGCTCTCACAATTTCACCCATCACACGTCAGTCATAATTATTAGAATTATTGTTATAATTAAGTTAATATTTGCAATTAGTCAATTCTCCAGTTACTTAATGTAATTAATTTAGCAATAAACAAAAAAAATATATATATACAATTCATAGAATTATATTAATTCTACTACATATTAAATTAAAAGTTTGTACATACATAAAACGTTCCGGATAAAGCTGTATAAATTATCTTTTAAAAAGACTAGTTATTTTGTTACCTTTAGAATGTTATTATTATATAAAATAAATTACTATAATTTACTTTATATTTTTAAATTTATAATATTATAATATAAATTTAAAATAATATGGCTTCTAAAATATTTTAAAGTATTTATTAAAATAATATATTAATTTATATTTATTTAACAAAATAAATTATTATAATAATTCATTATAAAAATTAAATATAATGGATTAAAAATAATTCTTTTAATCTATTAATATAAATAAACTTGTTCGTTTATTATATGATTTCATATCTTTTATAAGTATATTATAATAATTTATTAAA
>JABFOX010002745.1:0-11084 GCA_022817665.1 Axea sp. ZL-2020 | reverse complement strand
ACACCAAACGGCGGAAATAGGATTGTTCGGTGCCGTTATAAAGTGCTTAGTAGGTTCTGGGGTATATTGAGAGGAAAATTCAAACCTTACTGGTGTGAGAAAGGTTTTATTCATCCTATTGTAGGAAGGCCAAGAACTTTTAGGGGTTATATAATTAAGTTAAAACAAGCAGTAGTATTTACATTTTTTGGAGTTCTCTTTCCGGAATATTAACTAAAAATCTTTTATAAAGCATGCTTCGGTTCTGCCACTCTATAAAAGATAATAAAAGCCACCGGGCACGATACAATTAAAGTGCACTATAGCTTTTAGAATACACTAAAAAGTTATTTTAAATTTTTAAAGTATAGATTTCGTACACGTGCTATGTGACAAAATCTATTCAATATTAACTTATTATATTTTATACCATATATAAGCCTAATATAGGTTATATAATTCATCTATAGAGATTTATAAATAATATATAAATCGTTAATTGATTATGCATAGCACATTAAAGAATACACATTGTTTTCTTGCACTATAATGCTATATCATATCTTACCCAATATTATTAAAGACTGATAAAAAATAAAGTCATGTTATTCATTTTTTTATTTAGTTTATTTATGTAAAATCCATTTTAATTAAAGTAACTCATATATTTTTCACTATCTTTATTTATCTTATTTTCCAGTCTAATCAACCCAATAATACAATTTTAAACGAAAATTTTTCTCTGTGAATAAAAATACTATTTTACAGAAATTATATTGTTTGAAATATAAATATATAAAAACTACGAATAAAAACATTTAAAACACCCTTCATAATCTTCTTTCCATTTCATTGTTATTGGAATCTTTCATTATACAAATTTCACATTGTTTACAATACACTTGTTTTGTAAAATCTGTTTCGAAATATTTTTTTATTCCAAAAATTAACAACTGAGCAAGTATATACAAATATCCCAAAACGCTGAATGGTGGAACAGGCTTTATCAATTTTGTTGTTATATCCTTTTACACATTCCAGACTATTTATACTGACTTAATATTATGCTTTAACGTTACCTTAAATGGTATTGTAATAATGCACTAGAAAACTCACACTATCCACTCAAATTGACTCTATAAAACTTACACTAAGCAGAGTAAGCACTTAAAGAATAATCGCAATCTCGAATAAAAAAGAAACAAACCTTAAAAAAGTTTAAATGTCTATTTTTGTAAATTTTTAAATTACAGTTCTATTTGAAAAGGAAATGTTAAATGTGAATTTGTATATATGTGGAGTTCATTATCAAAAATCTATTTACAGTATTTAGATATTTAATGTCATTTCGCAGATAATTGCAGAAAAAAAGTTAAAACCGAAAGAAATATATTTATTCTTTCTGGCATTGAACAAGAATTGAACAATATTTTTCTCATTGCTGTCGAAAATTGTATTGCAGAGACTCCGAGGATAAGGAATAAATAATGCTAGGTTCGGCGATGGTCAGTGATTACTGACAATCATATGAAGAACTCGATGCTTTGGGATTCTTACATTTCCGTGGAAAAAACAGGTATCTTTTCGCGTTATCAATTCAGACAAGCAACTTTGCTTCACGTACTATGTATAAGTATAATATTTGTGTATCATCTAATTCAATAAATAAAGTACAAAAACTACATCGGTACACATATTATTGTGCACGAAACGAAGCCAAGCACAATATATTTAGGATATTAGAGAGAAAATTTTGAGTATCTCGAAAATCATCAGATTCTACAAAAGCCTTGCAAATTTCCATTCAACGTGAAAAGCAGTTATAGAAAACATGCTTTATTTTTGATCGATATAAATATCGATTTACACTAACCTTCCTTCCTAAAATATATTTGAAAAATAACATCAAGCGTTTGATTTTCAATGCCAACTTCATATTCAGAAAGTCAAAATCAAAAAAATAATTTGTCACGATGTCACATGTCATCAATTCATATTTAAATTTTATTTTATCCAATATATTCCATCATATTCTTCGATCTTTCAACTTCAATAAAATAAAGTTTTTTAATGTAATATGTACATTTTATTATACACATGGTATAGTTCGAGTTTGAATAACCTATGTTCTTCTGTATAATATAAAATATTATACAGATATAATATAATATTAATGTATAATATAAAATAATATAAATTTATTTTCAGATGGAAGTTGTAATATAATACAGAAAATAATTACAATAGTTCAAGTTTAACACAGAAATAATTAATTAATTTTCTTAATACTGATTTTACTAATTGCGCATTAAATTAACAGATTAAAAGCAGCAGCACAAAAACAGTAAAAATACAGAATCTTTCATGTTTTGCGCAAGTTCAAATTATTTATAGAACGATTTGATGTTTTCCATTTTTATCCGTTGGATAAATTTTCGTAATTTAATTTCATAATTTTAATAAATTTATTTATTGCATCGCAAATTTAAATTAAAGCGATAAGTATAATTAATAATTTTAGAAACAATAAAATGAAATTAAATGAATCTTATTTAGTTAACTTATATTTGCACAGAACAACGCAAATAAGTTTTATTAGAAAACTGTAATAAAACATGATTTATTAAATAAAGTAATTTATGAAGCCATAATGAAATAGATTAGTTCCTACTTTTTTTCTTTTTTTATCTGAATTAATTACAACAATTATATTTTTCCTTTTGTTTTTGAAGAAGAACGTAAAATAATATAATGATTATACAAGCTTACAGCTGAATAAATATGCTGAATAAACAAGGTAATTTAATTAAAGTACATGTTTCATATACGCAATGTGGCCCTTAATGAATTAAAATTAGCTTTATTAAATTTAATTATAAAACGATGTGATAAAATCGACAAAAATTTTTGTTCCTAGTTCCTATCTGGTCTGCAGTTTCTGTTATGGGTGTGAAATTAAAAGATATTAATAAAGACATAGGATTGAAAAATGACCCAGAAAATTGGAGCAAGATTCACCAACAAGTTACTAATGTAGATGCCCAACTTATTTCTAAGAAAGGCTACTCGAATTGGGGAATCGGTATTTGCGTCAGTGAAATAATTGATGCTATAATTCGAAATACTGGAGTATGCATCACTGTCTCAACATTCATAAAAGTAAATCAGATTAAAATTCATGTTTCTTTGAGAAAATAAACTGTGTTACTTAAATAGAAATTTGTTTATTATTTTTTTCTTTTTATTATAGAACATTTTATAAATATCAAATATTTATAAAAAGAGTATTTTAATATGCTTTTAAGGATAAGAATATGATACAGATATTAAGTTTACTGTCGGATTTAAATTATTTCGTACGTTGTCAGGGCTGTCGTCATGGACTTGAAAAGGATTTTTTTATGTCTCTTCCCTGTATCGTTGGCAGTAATGGAGTACAATCATACATACGCCATTTGTATACTGTTGAAGAACAAGAGCTTACAACCAAATCATCACAATCAATCTACGAAGAACAAAAAACTATTCTTAACTTGCTCGAATAATAAAAAAATCACTTTAATTTTAAAGACCAAATAACAAGATGTAAAATTTCTGAACCATATATTTTATAAAATAAACATTAATCTAAGTGAATTAATTATTTAACATCATTTATAAACTAAATGCAACCAATATTTTCTGCTGGTTACTGGAAATTTTCAAAGTTCATCATCAATATTTACTATTTTCAAAGAAGAAAAATCCATTTTCAGAAAACAGATTTAATATCATAAAATAATGTGATTATACGAATATTTTCATTTCAAAAACATTTCTTATATCGGCTTTATAGATAGAAAACATTTTTGTTACTCATATTATTTCTTTTACATGAAATTCTACAAGCTTTGAATATTTTCTAAAATCCATAAAATTACAAAAATAGCAAAAACATGCACAAATAATTTAAACTGAAATTATTGAAATTTTTACAAATATGTTTTCCGAATATAACTTTTTATACTTTGAATACAGTATTTCTTGTTCGTTAGTATTTATGAAAAATAAATATTTGTATATTAACAAAAAAATTTGTCGGATTAATATTTAAAAGTTCACTAAAAGAAGTTTTGAGAAATTAAGTAAACGCAGAACTATATTCATTTTTATGATCTCAAAAATTTATAAAAAATCTTACAGTATAATTTTGTTTAATTGTATAACGTAATATTTAAAATTTAAGTAATATAATATCTTATTATCAAGATATTATATGTATTTTTATAATATTAAGTACAAAACTCTATTTTAAATATTCTTCCATTTTTATTAAACATATAACCTGTATTCATAAATCACCCTATGAGAACTGAAATGGTTTAGAAACTTTGTGAAACAGTTTAATGTCTGCGGACATTCATATGTTCCTGAATTTTTGTTTAAACATTTCAAATTCTTTTGTTTAAAAACCTTTGAATGAATCTTAATATAATTTCTATGCACATTTCTTCTTATCATGCTTCAATTAATTTTTAGAATAGCATTTATCTGCACTGATGAATGGTAAACTGCTTTCTCTAACAGAAAGAACCATTGATGTGTTTTGGATGACCAAACAATATATAATTAAATTATTAATTTCCATATCATTATCAATTAAAAAAAAATTCCTCCTAAAATTACGATGTAATGAATGAGAATCTGTTATTAATAAATTGCAATTAATTTATTACTTTTTGTTACAAAATTCTACGCGTACAAATTTATCAGTTAAATAAAAATCTGAATTTTTAAATAAGTTATTGTATTAATTCAATTAGTTCATTATTTATTACCTAAAAACATCTATTCGTTTATGAAAATATTTTCACGTAATTTATTACTTAATATTTAAACTCATTTTATATTTGCAGCAAATATCACTTTGAGTAGTCACTGAATATTTCTCTTTATGATACTAAGCATCACAAAAAAAATGCATTAGATTAATTTTTTTTAAAAATCACTGTTCATTTTAGTGAACATCATAGACTAAAGAGTTGTATTTATGGTTTTCTTATGGTCTTCAGCTGTAATTTAAATATGTGCGTGTGTGTATACAAAGAGAAAATCTGTTATTGTATGCACATAAAAATACATATGTATAAAAAAAGTAAAGTTAATTGTGTTGCACAATGGCATATTTAAATATTAAGAAACAGATATGCAATGAATTTGTAGAAGAAAAGGGAAAACAGACAGAAGAAAAAAACGTAAGAAAAGAAAATGAACACAAAGAATAAAATGTTATTTTTTTTGTTGTTGTTAAAATACTACAATGGGAAGTAAAACTTCAATTCAAAAATTATTTTAGAGATAAAATTACCCATTTTTAATGTTTAGTTTTTTTTATTGAATTTTAAATCAATCTTAAATTTCTTATAAAAATATGCTATTTATTATATTCATTTATACTTATATATATTTATTCGATTCATTGTCGCGTATAAAAAAATATGCTTATTTCACAATCAAAAATATTTTTGTATAAAAATAAATAATTTACAATGTGTGTCGCAACTGTTTTTAAACAATGAATTATTTTAGCCTTTAATTGGGTGCTTTATTCATACATAAAATTTAATATAATTGTTCAATTACATTAAATTACGTAATAATAATTATGTACATCACTATTATACATTGTTTCAAAATAATTATACACTTTCAAAAAAATTAATGATACAAAAATTATATTGCATATGAATAAAATTTAATATTTTAAGTCTTTGGGAAATCTATTACCCAATTAAAAGTGCAGAACATTGGAACGTTGACAAATATAGAATTTTACTTCTTTATAAAATGTATAATAAAAATCAAGGCACTTTTTAAGAATTTAAAATAACTGATTTTATTAATTAAAAACAGTTAAAGAAAAGGCCAAAAAGTAATTATCGTTTTAATAAGAATTTTTTGTACAATGGTAAATTTTTTAAGATCTGTACATATGATCACGAAAAATTAAAAAAAATATTACTGTTTATTAATAATGAATATTTTAAAATTAAATTAAACAAATGATATTTTTTAACAATAATTGTTTTTTTGAATTTCATAATTTTTTAAGAATAGTCTAAAAGTGAAAATCACTTACACATTTGATTATTTGTTACAGTTTACGATTTAATTAGAAAAATTGTGCAAGATGATTTAATAAAAGAATTTTAAATCCTCTACCATGTTATAAAAATCAAGAATAAAAAATTCTATTGTGAACGTTATTCCAAATGCATATAAAATAGTGTATAAATTCTTACGTAGCCAGTTCTCTTCCAAGAACCAGTCCAGAGCGCGACCGGCTTCTATTTAGCTGTGCTCTTCTTTCAGCTGTAAAAAATTAATATTTAAACTCTAGAGATTAAAATACAATTTGTCAACATTTATCAAAGCTACATACAAACATTAACATAAATGTCGTCACCAGTATCCTAACGCCTTGTACAAAATATCTACAAAGTGCATTAATTAAAACCCAGTCGTTCAAAACTTCAAATTCATATATACGCACAAAGCTACATACATAAAAACAAATAAGCAAAGCTGAATGAATCTCGCAAATGTTGATACAGAGCATAAATATAAAAAATAATAAAAGCGTATGACATGTGAATGAACTGTTGAGATAAAATCAATCAATTATTAACATTTATCCAAAGAAAATGATTTTTCTAAAGAAAATGATTTATTCATAGAAAATGACTTTTCCGAAATTTCCATATCACGCCAAAAGCTAAAGCTGTCTGAAGGAAACGAGCTGTCCGAAGACTCGTTTCCTTCGACCACAACATTACTGTTCTCTGTTGGCAACTTTTTGCGCTTGATTGACTTAAGTTGCAAAGTCGCGCCACCGTTACTTTGCAAATGATTAACTAAAACGTTCTCAAGTTCGTTAATGAAATCGCCTTTCGGTCCTCTTTTTCTTAAGTTCGTTATCTCAGACAATGGTTTCGTCGTAGGCGTCGTTACAGTCAATAGAGGAGTTATTTTTGGCTTGAAGGAAGTTGCTTTTAGGGAAGGACTAGTATTCAAAGGAATTTTCGATTGAGTTACAAGTGACGCTATTTTTGTCGGTGTCGTTAATTTAGATACAGAAGTAGCTATTTTTGGTGAAGATTTAATTTTTTTCGTCGAAGTCGTTTTTGACGTCACTCGTGTTCGATTCGGTGTAGTTACTCTTTTGCGTTTCGTCACGTGATAATTTTTCCGGTTTTTAATGAACTTAAATTTGGTGGAATTAGAAAAACATTGCGATTGTGAATTCGCAAAAGGGAATATTAACTTATTAATTTGATTTCAATGTTGCAATTGTAATAATTTCTCAATATATCTAACCTTAATTATTACACTAAATGATACATTCTGAGCATGTTTAGTAAACAACCTTGTTTTTATTATTTTATTAATATTTACTCTTATTTGTTTGTAATAATTATTTCAGAGTTATTTATATTGTTTTTTCTCAGCTATATGTATATTAGTTTGAATGAATAAAAATAATTTAAAATAATAATTTTATTAAATCATGTATTAAATTAGCGTACCTGACTGATATAATGACTATAACATATAAATTAAACTTGTTCTGTTATATAACTAGAAAGAAATATCAAAAAAAAAATAATAATAATAATAATCTTGCTGACCTGTATAATATAAACGAACAAGTCATGATACACAAGTTGTGCGTTTAAACCTACCGTTTACGATACCAGGAGAAAAATAATATCGATTCATTTATAATAAAATTAAAAATAATACTGATTATGCATTTTGAATAATTAATATGAAATTTAAGTTCAGTTCATGACAAAGCATTGCGATGTTAAAAGTTATCAGAATAATCGAGAGCCCCGCATGGTACATGTAATACTTCGATGCGACATTAAATAGATATATATTCAATTTCTTTAAAAAGCTCGATTTTCTAATAAATTATCTTGTTTTAAGTCAACTAAAATTAGTTTTCCATTAAGTAACAAACAGTTAAATATAAATAAATGCATTTTATTACATCAAATACTGTAGTGATTACTTGCATCAAATTTAGAGAAATAAAATTTTTCTTTTAAAAGAAAATCCCACGATCTAAGAATGTTTTTGACCCGCTTTCGAGTACAAGTCTCATTTTGGAATTGAGCAATTCAATTAATAAAATATAAAATACGAAAGAAAAAATGTTAACTTACAGTCCTTCCTCGTTATAAATCTGAATTAAATTAAACGAGTCCATAAATACAGCTGTTAAAGAAAACCAAAATAGGAACTGAAACAGAAATTAAAAGAAAACTATTTGATTTATTGTATACTTTTGGTTAAAGTGTAATTCAAATAAACAAATAAATGAACATAAACTGAAAAATATATATTTTAAAAAACTCCACTTTACTAGTAGCAGACAACTTATAATCCGTAATGAACATTTTTATATAAAAGTTGTAGATTTGAATTCATGTTTCAAATTAGCTGGTTTTTAAAACTTTGTTTATACCATAATTTTCAATTAAAAGCATTTTTCGTTTTTGCTACATCGTTACGCAGATTACAATTAACAAAAACAAATTTGCTTGGTTGGTATTTGACGCACAGCATAGTAATTTATTTGGTGAATATGTTTTCCGTATGTATTATTAACACGGAATTGCTGCAAAAATATGGATCGAGTTGCCGAGGAATTTATTTCGCGAGTGCGCTGTAAATATATGCATAAGTATGGTTTTTGTAAATTTGGCGAAAATGCAGCCGTTCTCTTTCGGTGTGATCAGGTGGTGAGCGTTGACGCGTCCGGAATAGGGACACTGAGGAAAACGTGTATTATTAAACGCTTGTCCGTGAGTCGCATAATATGCGTCCGCAAAAAGAGCGCATCTCACGTTGACACTTTATAATTCATATACGACGCGTCGACGCTCAGCACTGTTTCTTTTGACGGAACGATACCCATCCCGACGATTAGCATACCAGAAGCTTCTCTTACGTCCGTGCACCCTTGCGATCTCAAATTCCGTTTAATTCTGTAGCGCTAGTCGACCTTATAAGTGTCCCTTTTTCGAGTTATCTATTTATGTTTAATACAGCGTTTTAACGTCCACATCAAGATAAAGTAATCTTTATTTAGTATACACAAAGACAGCGGATTTCAATGTGTCTTGCTTTAATAAGCAACCTCGTTGTTTAACATAACGTGATTTTTATGCAACTCCGTAAAATGTTTTAAGAAGCCTTTTTTAGCAACTTAATGACACGAAGTCAATATAAAAATAATGAAACTCCTTTGAAAGACTTTTTAATGCATATCAGATACATGGCAAGAGGCAAATTTTCCGAATTTTTCTGCAAAAGGTTTTGTAGAAATTTCAAAGAAATTAACTTTATCGACATCGTATAATTACCTATTTTCCATAGTAACTAACAATTTTGTACTTGTACGCTTGAAGTACATTGTTACAGTTTTCCATGCATTTCTATATTTATTTTTATATTTATATGTGTACTTTTTGCTGTATTTATATTTGTATTTTCATGCAAGAGAAATAATGAAATTCATTAGTATTCCATACAGGAAGAATAACAAAAATATTGGAACTCTTTTTACAGTACTATTATAGCAACTACTTATATATATTATAGTACTATTAGTATATATTATAGTACTATTATATATACTATACATATTATAGTATCCTATTTAAAGGTATACAAATATTTGAATAAGAAAATTGAGAACATTTGTATTCAATAGTTAGATACCAAGAAAATATTACATCAATATTGTTATCTTTTTATACACTTACATAAAAATAATAAAAATATACATCATAAAAATTCCCTTAAAGAAGAAATCTCTCTTCCTCTACTTCATCTTTGTTTGTTTTATTTATTACTTTCTATATTTATATATTTTAGTGTTTCTTATATACAAATCTAACAAAATGTGGGACATTGAAAATTTTTTCTCCAAATAATTTAAGATATGTCTTCTACATTTGTGAATTAAATGTTAGCCTGTAATTATAAAATATATACGTTAAAGGTATTTCAATGTAAATTGAATTTCATTGTAATTATTACATATATATATGACACCGTTATTCAGTCTTACTGCTGGTGAAATTATTTCGAATTTTCTTATTTAAACACACAATTTAATTTTTATGTAATTTAATTCGTAATGTTTCACTAGACGTTCATTGTGACATATTATTACAATCCGTAATGTTAATTATATCATGATTAACATCATACTAGATATCTTAAAATGCAATCATACATCGTAATTTCATTATTAATGTGCAATGATAATCAAACGTAAACCTAATATCTGATACACAGGTTAACTCTAGATTAGATTTGAGACAGCTCACGTTATGAAAGTAAATTTCAATATTTCGCTCAAAATTTTGTTTCGTGTAAATCAATGTCTACATTTTTGACCAATTTCATACATTTTCACGTCTAAACATCTACGTATAACTGTATCAAAAAGCAAAATATTTTTTCTTTTACAGTTAACAATAATCATTGTCCGTTCTTACTGAAACTGTGTTTATATAAATTTTAAATAAAACGTATTTCGTAAATATTTTCCTATCTATTTCAATGGTCTGTTTACAAACTGTGTTTTAAAAATGTTCAACAATAATTGCCCGTTCTATTTGTTAAATGTTTCACTAAATAGATTATTAAAACTGATCGTTATATGATCAATTGCCAAACATTATTAATATATCATAAAAACATAGTCTATCTCCGTTATGTCTATTATTTATAAAATACCTTAAATTAGTTTGAAACTTCACGAATCGACAAACAGTCTCATGACCCGTAAATATATGTCAAAAAAAAAACAAAATAAAAACGCGGTTAAAAATATTCTGAAATGACTTTTCCTTTAAATGTTATTTTTAGAGCAAGTTTACTAATCTCAAATACAAAAAATAAAATGGCAATACAAGAGTAAAACAAGAAAAAAGATAGAAATAAAACGCGGACAACAAAGGAAGGAGGGGGGAAGAAAACGGGAGGAAAGAGAGAGATCTGCTGTATTTGCGAGACTAAAGGTCGCTGGAGGGGGTGCACTGGGT
>JABFOX010002744.1:0-10000 GCA_022817665.1 Axea sp. ZL-2020 | reverse complement strand
TAACTTTTTGTGTATATTTAGAATTTTATTAGATAAATAATATTGTAAATATTATCTATTAAAATACACAGTGCTCTATTATTCATATATATTTTTTTCTTCATAAAATTTGTTTTATGTTCTGTGATTTAAACCAATACTTAAACTCTAGTATATTTATTTAACTAGGGAAGAAATTTCACTTATGAAAAAGTAGTAGTAGTATAAGCACTTTCTTTTATAAAATATTATGTCGTGTTGATATAATTAGTTTTTTTTTTCTTTGAAATAATCAAAAAAATATTTAATTGAATCTTATAAATTATAAAAATTACATATGCAGTTTACCTACTCAATATTCAGTGTTCATTTTTAATTATAAAAAATAAAAGTCGAAAAAATAACTAAAAGTTTGACACACGTCAAGTATAAGTTAGTAATCAGCTAGACGTACGATCAGATATTTGCAATAGTGGTTCTTTATTTTATGAATTATGATTACGTATTTGAAGTATGTAATTATATAACATTGTAATGCATTATTAATAAATACGTTTATTCTTTACAAAATAAATTTGAATTTTACTTTATCCTTCAAGAAACTTAGTTGTTTATCCGAAATTATAAGTTAGTGTAGGTTAACTGTTAAAGTTCAAAAATAAAAAGTAAAAAAATATTAGTATTCATTTTCTTTAAAAACATAGTTTTTCATGAGGTATTTGAAGATAAAGATTATGATAACAACAAGCCAGTCGTAAAATAAGTTTTTAATCTGTAATTTGGTACTTGTGCAAGATTCTATGATGCATTATTATTATATAGATTTTTGTATATGAGATTACAAAAGTGTAGTAATTAGTATGGCAAATTTAATTCATACTTTTGCTATCTTTTTGTGCATACTTCTAGCTGATCATTGTCTTATAATTGCAGGACGATTATCTGCTGATTATTGTGTTTTTTTATCCATATGAATGATTCTAGTAACAATATTTTAAATTAAAAATCAGGTCATTTTTATAAAATAGTTTTCTCATAAAGTAACTTATTTAAAACGGATTTTTCTTTATATTTTTAAATATGAAATAATATTTGAAAATTAATGGTCTACATTTACGATGCATGCAGTTAGATTTATTTCCAGTTGTAATTGATCATGCTGCCCAATGTTTTTCTTTACAATAAACATATAATATTAAAAAAAAATTCTTTACAATAAATAAATAATTGTACTATAGATCTTAAAAATATAAATTGTTAAAAAATGGGTGTTTAATTATTTAATTTTATTTAAAATATTTAGGAAATTCTATTTAGAACAAATAAACTAGTTATTTAACAATTTTTATGTTATTCTGGCTAACTATTATTATTGTAGTATTAGTGTAATTTGATGAGAGTTATGAGTTATATGATTTTCAGAGTTATATTATAATTATTTAGACAGTATGATGCGAGTTAATTTAAAATTCGTTATATCATCCAACTAAATTAATTATAAATCAATGTTTAAATAACTCTTTTATAGTTTTAACGTTTGATTTCTGTTTTTTAAAATAATGTTATTAATTCCAATGAGTTTTACTGTACTAAAATTAATCTATTTCATAACATGTTTATTAAAACAAACATCGAATTTTTATGTTACAACATGTTGTATAATGAAAACATAATTTATTAGAAATTTTAATTTTGTATCCATCATTATTTTTTTATTGAAAGTTTAGTTTAGATAATATTCTTATGTTAAAAATATTAAAATTAGACATTGGTTTTAAAGTTAGACAACTTGGCAAGATTTAATCGAAGCTTATAACATTTTTCATACTTCAACTTTGTGCACTAATATTTTAAATGCTCAAAAATTACAAATTATTTATTTAAGATTATTTATGAACATGCATACCGCACCGTGGTTGTGAGCATGGCAAGGCAACGATTACTAGCGGTATAAGCAGGAGCGACGTAAGTCGCACGAGATAGGGCGCCAAGTCGTATTTCGTACGAAAAACGACCAAATGTTAAAAAAGAACTAATTCAGTATTAAAAGAAATTTTTGTTAGAAATATAAATTATAAACTCTAATCAAGTAGCGTCATTTCGCTTTAGTGTGAGTCGGATTTTGGGGTAACGAGCGTCGTCGTCAGAAAGAAAAAAAATATCCGGAAAAGCCGGTTATTTTCCGAAGACGAGGAGCTTAGTCCTCGTCTCTGTCCTTGTCTTAGTCACCTCAGGCTACCGTATCCTGCTCCTGATTAATCAACTCGTGACAGCGTCGATCTTAGGTATTAAACACTTGTCAGCGCGCTTAACGCGCCGGTAACGGGATGCGAACACTCGCGTTCACGTGTGATTGTCTACCGGTATATTTTACCACACTGAGTGGGACGCTTGTTTCGTAAGTCGTGTTATGTCGAAAAAGAAAAGAAACGGCGATATGGTTTTCGTGTCGAACAATTTAACCAGAATTGTCACTCGTAACTTCTTCAAAAGAAGAAGGAGCGCTTGCATGGAGTGCATCTAGCACGATCCACCGTTCGATATATCTATGCTTTCGTTGATATCACGTCTCGATGTGATATAAAACAAGACGGATTAATGCCAATTACAATATATGTATTATATTGTATAATACGACATACGTATGATTTTATATTACTATATCTTTTCTTATATCTTTTGTATATTTCTGTTATTATATTATATATGAGTAAAATAATTCTAACGCATCATTTACATTACGAATTTGTTAAGGAAAAATGAAATAGTTTGTGAAAAAAGAGCATAATAAAATAGCTTTAATATTGATATATAATAAGGCTACAAGGATTTACATCTTTTACTAGCATTTTACTTGTTAATGCCAAGTATATCCCAATTGCTTGAATATTTTTTGTTTCTTATTTCTTTTAGTTTCAAAAATTAACATATGTTTAAAATAATAACAGAAGAAATCCTGTTTAACGTAATGTGTTATTATTTAAAATAATAATATTAATATTACATCTCACTAAACAATAAACAACGACAAGGTAGGAAATATACTATAAATAAAGGAATTTTTATTTTTATGAAATGTGTGTGGCAATATAAATTCTGATATACTTTTTATTCTTTTATATTATACGATTTTTATATACTCTTTTATGGTATATTTATTAAACAAAATTTTTATTTGTTTTTTTTTTTTTTTTTTTTGTGAACTGCACAGTAGATTATTCCGTCAGCGTAGCATAATCAAATTATCAAATTTTGCATTTAACGTTTTCACGGCGTCAATTATATCATAAATAAATATGAAATTGAAAATTAGATTATTTTACTTTATTACGGCACTCAGTTTCAAATTTGCAAAAAGTTATTTCCATTCGGTAAATAAACATTCTGTTCGTCTGATTCATTCCTGAAATATGACTAATGGAAAATGCCTTTTATACAGAAATTGATCGAAGTTGTATATTCTTTAAACATAATTTTCCTTCTGCTGCAACAAAACCACTTGTGTTGAAAACGGGCTCTTGTATTTGAATGTGTGTACCTGCACGCATTAATGAGCTTATTCAAAAAGTTCGTTAATGCCTGTTAATTTCTACACATGTTTTCTGTATACATGCACAAATGTGCAATCTATAGGGAAAATCAAATCAAAGTTAAATTGAAAGTACAAATTCAAGCACAAAAATACATTTCGTTGTTGGTAAAGTGTTTTGGAGAACGATCGAATTACTAGTCATAAGTATCACTTTTAAACAGATTCCCAAATCCGTGAAATACGAAACGCGAGTTAATAGCGATAACGGAGGAAGGAAAAAATTTCGCGTGTCGTTTTAAATTCGAATAAGACGTGTCGAAGCCAATTTAAACAAATACACGTGTAAATGTAAAATAAATGTAAATAGTGACCTTCTTTGCTACTATTTTTTTAAAAGACAACGCAGTTTTTACATTATACGCGTGTAAAATCCAGTTAAATGTATAAAAAGAGCAGAGTAACCCTAGTGCTGTAAAAAAATTATTGCAAAAACGAAAGCAATTGTAATATAAAAATGTTAATTCAGCAACACAAAGGGATAGCGACAGCAAAAATCGTTTGACGCAAAATCGATGAAAAGTCGAAAGAGGAAAAGAGAATGCGGGCATTCGATGACAAGAAAAATCTTAATTCGATTGACGAATGTTTATATTTGATTAACAAAAGCTTTGTAGTTAACTGAAAGAGCGCAATTCTGTCATGATTAACGGATACAGGGATTTTATTACTTCGTGCGCACCTATGTGTAGTGTGTGTGTGTGTGTAAAAAGGGAAGGGGCAGCACGCTGGGCCGCGCAGCAGTCATTTATGAAAAAGCTCCGACGTAAATATAATTATGTCTATTTCACAGCGTCAGCAAAAAATGTTCGCTGCGTTTCATTTCACATGCCCGAGTCAGTGAGTCAGTGAGTCAGTCAGAACCTATTCAATTCTACCATCGGGATTTAAATTAGCTTCGTTTCTCCCACTTATACTCTGCCCTGCTTCATGAAAGAACATTAACAATATAAATAACGATCTAAACTTCAACTCGACGGCTAAAGAAGACGCTTCTATACTGATTGGTTATGACTAGTGCTGCGCTGTCGACTGCTGACATTTTCATTCGGAATAATTTCGCCGACTGTTTACGTCCGTAAACTCGCGACAAACTTTCTGAATTCGGCGGCGCAACAATGACAGCGATTCATCGCAATTACTCGCAGTTCATACGCGTAACGAGATATCGAACGATAAAAAGAAGAAATCATCGGTTGTTCAATACTCGATTCTTATCCAGACTCTGGTAAATACGCGTAAACACGAATTTCGCTTTCAGTTTTGTTGTTGAAAACCAATCGGTAACGAATGATCTTTTTTTTATCGCAATTCCAACAAATGAAAAAGCATCAGTTGCGAATAATGAAAAACGAGTAATTCATCGGGACAAAAGTTTACGGCGAAGGGGACGATTTTTTTTGTGCTTAAAATTCAGCAGGAACGGGCGGTTATTGATGTCAAAGTGTTTAATTCGTTTAATTAAGAACAGAACGCTGTACGAATAAAAATTCTTATCTGAAAATATCGCGCGAATAACGGTGCGTGTTTAAAAATACCGTATGAAGAATCGCAATTAAAAATCAAGATGAATAATATTGGCTGTAATTCCGAAGTCATTTGCTTAATTAAAACCGCTGTAAAAATGTTTGTAAGGTGCAGAAATGATAAAAAGTTATACAACTCGTGAAGTTGGAAATGTTTATTTTAGTTTTTAAATCTCGCCGGATCTTTATCAGGATTCCTAATTCTAGCTTTAAGGCCGATGAGAAACTTATCGCGTTCTAATGAAATATTTCCTAGTTCTTCCGGCCGAGGCTAGAAACACTACACAAATCAAAACATTTTCTGGTCTTCTTGGCAAAACCATATCAACCATGATATGTACAGGCATGACCATAACATAGTTTCGAAAGTACACTTTTTTCACCAACTGTTCAAAATTGTAGTTCGCAGTTAAAAAATTATAGTTCGCAGTTAAAAAATTATAGTTCGCAATTAAAAAATTATAGTTCGTTTAATTTGTACAACGATCAAATGTTGTACGTTTTTGTTCGTTGATTGTATGTCCCTTTTTTATTCATCGATGGAGTCAGTTTAAAATAATCCACATCCACTTATACCGATCGAATTTCGAGAAACATTGCTGTATTAGCTTGTTTGTAGAAGCTTGCTGTATTACTTCAATGCAATGCTCCACTGACCGCTGGTGAAATAGATTTGTAATTTGCTTTTGATAAACGGATGTTCAATTATTAAAACGTTCATACATATTTATGAGAGAAAAAATACTCGTGTCACTGTTGAATTAAATGTTAACTTTAATTAATAACTTGACTTAACCTAAAATTCGGCTATTGACACTGACAGTTTTTAAATCGACATTCGTGCGTGTTGATTTATCATCAGAAATAGCTGACGTGAAGTTTATCGACGCAATTGTAGCATTTTGAGATTAATTAACAATATTGCAAATTCCACTGTTTCGTCAAATTTGATTGTGGGGAATGTACATATGAAGTACACGTATATATGGAGAAAAAAAGATGCATAGCATGGACACGAGTCAATTTGATTTTTGATCGCTTTCGTTATTATGATCGCTTTTACAGGTCATTTTGACGCATTAATATTCAGATTCAAAATCAATCGAACGCGCCATGGAAAAACACGAGCGAAGAAACGTCTCATTTGGGAAAGCACGTCTCAGTTTTAGAATTCGCTTCAAAGGAACGAAATTGTAAAAAAAAAAAAAGAAAAAAAAAGCAAAAAGCAAAAGCAAAGCTCGAGTAATTTCAATGTAATCAAAATTGCGCGGTAAGAAAAAATGTTCGAAGCGCATATTCGATTCAAGCATCACCCACTCCGGAGTACTTCTTTATTTATTTTAATGACGCGAATATCTGCCATTTTCTCAGTCACGTGAAAGTTATCCCGAGCCACATATTTTATCATAAGTAATTCGACGATGCATTTTCGCAAGCTGAGATTTGAACTGCGCTTCGAACGAACGACCTATTAATTAACGACAAACGTTTCATCGTTTCGTTAACTGAAGCATATTTGTGAATTAAAACGCGTTTATCGATCGCGTGTCTATTTCGAGCGAAACAGTTATTGTTAAAGATAATACATAAAAAAATAAAATTATCTCGTTATCAAATTCTGATAGAAATGTACCATGAAGAGGCGAAATGTTCATTCGCGTGAACGGATCTTTGCAACAAAAATATTATCCCTGTATCTAACCGTAATCAAGTTCACTTTCTTTCACATCAGTGCTCGTGGATTATTTGATTGAATAAGATGGCACAAAATCTGATTGTTCGGTGTACCTTAAACGCATCTCCGGTTCATATACCTTGTCAATATCGGCGAGCACTTGAGTCATGCTCGTGCGCCACTTAATATCGTCTAACGCAATTTTTAAGAAAATGGTGGCATCGGTTCTACTTTTTTTATTTGCCCGCGCGCGCACGTGTGTGTCTGTGTGTATAACTTTCACCAGCGGCCAGACGAAAGGAATTATTCGTCTCATTTGACGTCAATTATGCATCCGGATGAACTTGATTAAATTATGAATAGCCATTTAAACGTGTCTTAAACATATTGGACGGTTCAAAGTTCAAAGCACATGCATAATAAATAAGACATTGAGCACTGACGTTGGAATTTGAAGTCAGCGACTGAAGAAAGATAAATTGTTCGTTGCAAATGCATGATCTAAATTCAGTATTAAGGGACAATTAATGCAAAGTGATAAACTGCGAGTAAAGAAAACTTTATAAATGAGTCATTGTTTTCAAAGAATTACGCGTACAAATGAAAAACTGTCAGCTGGTGAAATTACAATAGTGCTTGCGTATTGATAATTGTGGTTAGCAATAACTCAATGAGACATCATCTCGTAATAACGGAACGACTGATTCAAACCGCGTCTCGTGAACTGATTATTTTTAACAAATTTTATCCAATTTTTGCGAAAATTCATTTTTATTCACGTTCCAACCAATTTTTGCTCCATTTTTCTTGATGATAATTCGCCATCGAGGTAATTTAACTGAATATGTATAATTGTTAATTACTTATGAGTTTTATATTATTACAGTATAAAGTTTACAAGGACTTTTATTGCGTTATTCAAATGTTCAAGTGTCTCGTAAAAGGAAAGGCTAGTTAAAATATCATTTAAAATGATGAATTAAAAAATGAACGTTCAGAGAACTAGGTTTTGGCAGAAAATTTAACCAGTGGTACGAATAAGGCTGCTTGCAAAAAATTAAAATCATAGACTGTTTACATTCATTTAATAAGCATTAAAAAATACTGGTGTTTTATGTTACTACTTATAAAATCAACGAATTCGTTCACTTCAATTGTTTTGCAAAAGTTTAAATCAAGTTGTAACCTCAATTTCCTCCAGTTTCACAAAAAATTAATTTAGAAATTTATCGTGTAAACTTCATTGTAAGTTTAATCAAACAAATGCAATAACAGCCAGTTGCTGGAAATTTGACGCAAATATTGTGGAAATGAATTTTCAAACACACATTGCACTGTACATTCAGAGAAACGCTGTCTAATTTATCAATAATTATTTAAACACGGTTACTTCCACGTCATCTTGTTATGCAATAAGACGAGATAAATAATCAAAGAAAGAGGTTTGTTTTTTATGAAAAATGGTTACAAAAACAAATTATTAGATAACTGAAAAATATCTTTACATTAAGCATTTTCAGTAAAAAAAAAAAAAAAAAAAAAATTAATAATTATACACATTTAAATATAATTAGTCATTTCAGTTTTATGTTATATATTTAAACTTATATATAGAATTAATTATTATATGTAAAACTGCAAATTTACACGCGAAACGACTATAATTATGTGCTTCAATTAAAAATAAAATTATAGTTATTTAGCCGTTTACGTACTGAAATAACTCGAACTGTATTAAAATTAGACCAAGCCAAATTGCGTGTGTAAAACCTTTATTAAATTCCGTTTAAATAAATCTCATAACCTCTGTAACATGATTTAATTCGCAATTCAAAAATAATATACTCGTACACGTTTCAAAGGTCCCTACACTTATTAATGTTCATTATTTTTCAATTACAACAGTGCATTTTTGTACTTCAGACATTTGAAATTCAGTCAGTCATGTCAGAATTAAAAAAACAATGTTCTCTGCAAAAAAATGTACTCATATTATCAAAAAAAAAATAATAATAATAATAAAAATAATTTTCGAAAAATACTGACGTTTATTGATAGACAAGTTTTTCTGAAGCACAAAAGAAATGGAAATAACTTTTACAGTCAATAATTTTTAGTTTGTAAAAATAAAAAAAACATTTCACACTTTTGGATGAAACCAAACGCCTAATAAAACTCTGGCGGTTACTTTTAAAGTAACCACCGCCAAGTAAGATTTGAATCAATTTCTCATAATTTTGTCTCACTCGTTTTCTTAATTCGACCATCTGCAAATATGCACGTACGTGTGCTCACACAAATATTTCCCCCGCTAATTAATTACAGTCAATGCTTTTGTGATATATACAAAATCACAATCATTTTGTAAATTTTTCAATAAAAGGCAAATTTACATTCGGACGCGCGTGTAAAATTTCAATTCCAACTAGGGCGTAGTTACGCTTATGTAGGTTAACTCACACAGGGATCAAAACGAGGAAAGCATTGTAACAAAGCGTTATGCGCCAACCCAGGCCTCAGTTAGATTTTTACTGGAGCGGAATACCAAGGAGAATAATGTAGTTTCACACATAACAACACTGATATCGTTATAAATTTTAAACAACTCTTACCGGTCGGTGTTCATTGAACAATAATTAACCATTATTTGTCTATTATCAATCAACGTGTCTTCTTCTCAGAAATGTACAAGTGCGAATAATTATATTATACCCTTAATGGACCAATTGCGCACAATCCATTAAAATTACACATTGCCGACAGCTAACCTCGTGCTTCACCGCCTACTTATCTACTCGCTTATTACGTCTGAATTTTTTTATTAATTTATATATTCGGTATATCGATATCCGTCGTCTGCGAGGACGTCGTTCCGTTCCGTAAGTAATTCGAGCGCTTACATTAGGCGAAAGTGGATGCCACAATGGTATTACGTGATGTATAAATGAGCGCACAATATAGATATTGATGAAGACGACGACGACGACGACGACGACAAAACAAACTGATAATGAGATCTATCACAATAGATGTCAATTACAGGCATGCCACAGCGACAAAGACATCTAATTACGACAAAAGTGGTGCCCGAAAATAGGATCCCTCGCAGAAACAAACCGAGCATGGAAAATTTGCTTGCGTCCAACCGGATGACAGTGTCTCTGTCCCCCGCGCCCCCCCCCCCCCCCCCCCCCCCCTCCCCCCCCCCCCCCCCCCCCCCCCCCCCCCCCC
>JABFOX010002743.1:0-11084 GCA_022817665.1 Axea sp. ZL-2020 | reverse complement strand
GGACCCCATTCAAATGTCTCTTCCACGCATTCGGATCCGTCGATCCGGTCCGTTCCATTTCATCTGTCGGTTTCATTTCGACTGGATTTAGGGACGGTCTTACGATCGCAATATCACCTCCCGCCTCATCGCTCCCTAATTACCTTTCGGCTTGTACCTGTTTCCATCCTAACTTTCATTCCCTTTCCCCAAATGCTATTACTCCTCTTAGCCGCATAACGGTAAAGCCCGTCATTTTCGCTGTAGGGATGTCGTACGACTAATCAAGGAATCAATACTTTGTTCAATTTGTCACACTGTATATCATTAAATCTATATTTCACAAACTTGATTAAATAATCAAATGTCACTTAATTTTAACTCAATTAGCCAAAAATTCAGCATTTCTGACGCATCGTTTTTATTATGAAATTGTTTGTTAAATGGTATAATTAGAGTAAAAAAAAAAGGCAATAAACGTTTGAATCAACTGAATCGGCGTGAAACTGTAAGATAAAAGTAATCAATGTTATTTTTTGCAATGACTAAAGAAAACATTTGAAAGCTTTCAAATTTTTATTTTGGAAATAAAGTGTAAAAGGACCATTGTATAAATATTGCTGTCTGAATTTTTGTAGGTATTTCTTTTCTTTGTAAGGCATCCAAATCGTAGAACATTCGATTGGTGGAAATATATTGAATCTATGAAAATATATTTCATACGCTGAAAATATATTGAAACGCATACATCGAAGTTTTGATATCTATAAAACAATCTATTCGAAACTTTATTGTCGTTTCATGTTAGCACTTTAGATAATCATTTTCAGTTTAACGAATTTCAACGACGAGTTGATAACTTTGCAGCTTTTTGCTGCGTGTTAATATAGCCTTTAAAATATCATTCTACCTCTTTTTCCGCAATTTTGAAAATTCATTATTATCTAAACGAAATGATTTCGTTACACTTTTCTGTCTAAAAGATGAGATTAAAGATAAATTTAAATTTAAAAACGATTTTCGACCAAAAAATTATGTCGCATGATGTGTCAAATGAATGTCATTACAATTCAATTAGTAATGACTTTAATCGTTAAGAACAGTTCGTTTTATTAATGACGTTTGTCTGCAATTACAATGTAATCGCAATTCCGGGTCAAATCATTAAACGGAATGTATCTTTTCGCGATGTAAAATTTCCATTATAATTTTTCAGTGTTACTTTAATCGTGAAAAGAAGTGTCGGTATTAAATCGAGGAAAAATTGTATTAAAAATTGTTTAAACAATGATATTGAAAATGAATAAAAATTAATGGAAACGCAAACTCCTTAGATTGCTTGCAAAGTTTACTTTTGAAATATGCAATTTGCAAGAAGAAAAGGTGGTACGAATCCAGTAATGAACAAATGAAAAACACTCGTGCTGATATTGACGAATTATTTTGCTTTAAAAACTGGTATAAAAATATACAATTTATAACTAGAAAGAGATGGATGATGTCGTAATTTTTTTCTAAGTAGCTCCATCCCTTAAACAATATCTCACAGGCCAAGCAGCTTTTCTCAGTCATGGAAGACAATTTTCTTTCTTCGAATTTACCTCGTATTCCTTCAGACGAAACAAATGATACCAAATTTTTTCCCGATACATTCTTAGCAACGTGACACTTATTCGCACCGATTACAAAAATTATTTTCCAGAATTAAACATTAAATTAAACAATTTTTAAATAATCAAGAAAACTTTTGTAATTAATTAATTAATTTGAAAAGGCTTGTTTTTGAAACGAACAGTGAATAATACATTAGTAGAACAATTAATCTTGATTCGATTTTGAAATGCGAAAGGAAACTTAAATTTATGAAAGGAAATACAAATTTTATAACAAAAATATAAACATTAATAACAAAATAAGTCTAATATTAATAAAAAATGTCTATTTTATGTTCATATGTTTCAGTGAGGCTGAAGAAACAGTGAATGTTGATAAAATTGATAATGAGGAAAAAAGGAAAAGGGCGGCCAATTCACGTACGTAAGAAAAAGTCTGCGGGTAAAGAAGAGGGTGAAAAGAGTGGAAAATGAAACACTAGCGAGGCTAAAGAGATGGTTTGATACTTGGACAGGTAATTTTAGCTAGTTTCAGACGTGTGTAAAAAGCACGTTACTAAGAAGGGTCGTTAACCTAAGACTGAAAGAGTTTCGGTAGATCTCTCTATTAAAGCTGACATTAATTACATGCTGGGTTAAAATATGCGGCGTTGACCTCAACACTTGGTAATAGTTCGGAAAACTGTTACAGTGTTACAAGAGGAAGTCGTTCACCAACCTCCGATACTATTAACTTCGACATTTAAGTGAAACTTTCAACAATAAATTTTGCAGTGCGATGTCCAAAATAGTTTAAATTATTTCGTTTTAAAATGTACTAAATAGATTTATTTGTTTAATTAAGTTTATTTAACACTTTTAAATAGTTTAGTGGAAAGGAGGGGTGGAATGAAATATAAGTTTTAACAGGTTTTCGCAAAATAACAATAGTCATTAAACAAATAACAAGATAAATACAATGACACAAACATCATTCTGAACATATTTTTATATAAAAAAATTGTATTTATTAAACATAAAGGAATACAAATAAAATTAAAAACTACGTTTCTGATTCATGAACTATCTTAATAATATATATATATATATTAATAAATAAAATAACTTATCTTGTATTTACTGTAATTGAGAGATAACAAATTATAATTAACTTTTTGCTTTTACTAATTGTATCTTGCAGTTAAGTATTAATAATTTGGTCTTTTTCATTTTAATATATTTTTATGAATTATTTTTTATTGGTTAAATAAAAAGTAACCAAAAGTAACCACTCAAACGTAAACCGCGGTTGTCATCAAATTACTTAAGCTAAAAATTATTCTTACCTAAAAATCTTACATAATTGATAACATACATATTTTCAATATTCTTGCAAAATTTACATCGTGTTAGCTAATTAATGTAATTAGTAATAAAATAAATCAATATAATTTCTTTTTTCATGTAAACCTCACTCTTTGAAAACAATTTTACGCTCCAATAAAAATAATAGCATTATTAATACTTGGTATAAATGTGCTAATGTTGAAATTAAGTTAGACACTTTGAAGATTGGCCTGAGTGAGCATCAAATTTTCGTAAAAAGCAAGCATACTTGAATGAGTTTAACAACTCCTCTTTTACCGAGTGTATAAGTTATTTGGTTTCTTAAATTTATATTTTTGTCAACCACAGCTTTAATATGATCTCAGTGCTAAAGATTCGAGGACCTATTTAAATTTTGAGCATTCAAAGTGTATTCATTCTTTGCATTGGCATTTTGAGTACTTCTCGTCACCAGCACTAAGAATACAAAGTAACACTTCGTACGTTTAAGTTGAACATATTTTTTCACTTTCTTTATGATTTTCTGTTCGTGTTTCAATCCCAGCAAACAATTCAGAATTTTTATTGTACATTATTTTTAACGCATTTAGTGCATAATATCTTAATGCCACATAAAATTGTGTTGTGGTAAATACATTATATCGAATAATACCATTTAAGCTTTTTTTATACATATAATAAAAGCGATATATGCCATATAACTATAGCATTAAGCAATTTTCATTTAGTAATTGTGATTTTACAGTATTTTTATAAAAGAAATTCACTATGTAGATATACAAATTAATCTTAAAAAGTTTCAAAATTATATACATATTAATGTATATATTTCGTAAAAAAAGTAAAATTTGAAATACATCTGAAGGAAGCCTAAATTTAGTTTGAAATTAGTGTGAAATAAATATATTGACTTTTCAGATATTCTTAACATTTTGTTTACTGTTTTCAAATTTGTTTAGGGTTTTAATGCTTACTCTATAACTTTGTCAAATTGTTACAATAAAAAATATAGATAGCAAAATTTGAACTTGAAACCTTACAATTATAAGTTTTATAATTTATTGAATAGAGCAAACTGACTTTTTGAAAATCGATATAAAATGTTACTCTGTTAAGAAATAAAGCCTTGAAAATTGAAATCTTAATAAATAAATAAATTAAATTGAAGTATTAATAGGAAGATATATTCGAGTAAATAAAGTTTAACAAATTACAATCATATAATTAAAGACCTTAAGACGACAATTTTCAAACAGAGGAAATGCGTCTAAATAACATGTAAAACACAGTGTTTCGTGACTTTTATTTTAACGTAATTTCAGATTAAATTCACCCTCACCAGAAAATACTCTCAGGTTAAGGGTTATTTTATACTCTCAATCGATTTTTCATGTTGATTTTTACACGTATATCAGTTTCGAGTATATATGCTCAAATTCTGAACATTTGTTAGTAAGAATACATCAGTTTTTAAAAAATCAGATTTTAATTTGTTGCCAGAAATATATTAAAACTTATAAAAAAAATGTTTAATGTTAAACGTTTTTCAGAGTTCTTTAATTTTAGTTATTGAAATGTTACATATATTCTTTTAAATAAAATTTTCCCATTTCTAAAAATAATGCACATTTTTGTATATCAATGTCGAGAAAGATTGTATTTTTTGTGATATGTCCAATATCAACGTACTTACACATACTTTTGAATTTAAACTAACCACTTTAGTACCTTTAAACAGGTACTTCGTTTACAATACATTTTTATAGATTAAAATTTTATTTATTAACAAACAGAAATGTATAATAGACCAGCTTGCTGTAAATTACGATTAATATATATTAACTATAAATCATCCGAACCATCATTTGACAATAACCGTCACGGATCTGAAATTTTCAGTCGAACACACAATTATCTAAGTTTTATGGTTAACGTAACTAAATAATACAATCGTCGTAACTTTAATACTCAAGTTCAATTAACTCGAAGAAATTATATATTCAGTTAACCGGATACTCCAACTTCCACAGATATCCAGGTGTTGAGTCGGAAATATAACAGCGCTTACTAGTTTGTCAATATTTATGAAACATTAAACAAATAAGTAAGAAAATAAAACAACCAAGAAAAAGTAAACAAAAAACTACCGGCGCGACTACAAAGTCGATACAATCGCAGATCCGAATTTTGTAGGGAGGACATAATACACGTGCACATTTGCATTTTAAATTAGAACGATGAAGATGGCCTGGCGTCCTCGGCGGATGGCGCAGTCGTTCCTTAACGACATTACAAAAACATGACTAATCCAAGTCCTGTTCGTTCCACCGTACTAATGAAAAAATGGACCACTCGAAACACGCCCCGAGTGCTCTACAATTTGCTTAACAATGTCAAGTGCCTCTGTTTCAAAAGAAATATTTTATTTATACACTGTCACAAAGAATACACACGTCTCCCACGCGCGCGTTGTCAAGTAACTCGAAATATTCTTGCCAGTTGTTTTACTCGCGCATATCCACTCGCATCCCTTGGCATGAATGTCATGTCCTTTTTACCTCCCTGTTTATGCAAATGCTCGGGGTTTACGATGGATGTTATAAATATTATGGAATAATGCACACCATCAAGTTTTGGAAACATCACGTTACACTCGCTGTTGTCGAGGTTGCCTCCGGCGCATTATTCGACTTTTTTATGAATCCTTTCGAAATTCAGAGCGATGATTGTTAACCTTGTTCTGTGACCTTTCAGAAAAGTTCCGATGACTCTCAAGTTTGAAAATTCATTCAACACTGTGCTCGTCGGTCTTTGTAATTATCATTTTGCGCGAGAATTATTAATGCACTTCTTATTTCCAACAGGGATTTGCCGAATTAAAATTCACACGGCTTTAGACGCGTCGATACGACAAAGTGTTCGAGTGGAAAGAGAACTCCTCGCGATGCGGTTAATTAAAATTAACTTTATTGAAGAACTAGAAACTTCTGAGCAAATTTCAGTTCAATAACGCGTTCCCGGAATCGTAGGCGAATCGAACGTAGCAAATAAAAGTGCAATATTAAAGTGGTATATGAATGTTGCATCGCTCGGGTCATGTCGGTGCGTCTTCTTCATTCGACGTAAGCTGTTTACGTAATTATTTTTGTGGCAAACTGAACTTTTTCCTGCGTGCATAACAACTCGGCATTCGGTGATTAAATTTCATAGTGCAATTGTCCAATTAGTGCACAACACTTGAAAATATAATTGCGGTATATAAACGTTGATGGAAATATTCAATTTTATTGATTTCTTAACATATTCGTTAAGCTCCAATTTCAAAGTTATTTTTTAAATTAAAAAAAGAACAAAGTAGGTCAATTGCGGTAGGCAAGGGTCGGTATTTATTTCTGAACGATATAAAATAACAAGTATTCGTGAAAGGTACGTGATTGGAAAAAAAAAAAAAACAAATTTAAACATGCTATAAAACATAATGAAATATGAAAAAGAAAAATTAAAATCTTTTTAGTTTTAGAGGCATTCTTTTCTATTTTATTTTTGATTTATGAAAGAATAGTTGAATCTTGCAAGGATTGCTTTTTGCACTGTAATATTTAATGTTTAAAGGAAAAATAGAAATGAAGTCTTGAATATTTTGTTTCATTTTTACATTTAATTTTAAGAATGACTTCGGCAAAATTTTAATATAATTTATTGATCATTTTAAATATTAAGTTAATCTTAAAACCTAGCCTGTTTGTTAATTATTAATACCTGTTTATTTATTATATTTCAAATGAAAAATGTTCAAAAATTGTTTTAAAATGTATATGACATAACGTTTTACCAAGAAGCTTTTTAAGAACAATTTCACACTGTCAAAGTGAAGTTATGTACATTTTTCGAGAAATAAAATAAGTTTTAATATCTAGAAAAAGGCTCCATTTTTATATAAAACATTTCACCTTTAAATAATTCTATTATTGTAATTCAACAACGAAGACGAAAATATTTAAAATAAATACTAAGTAAATATTTATTGTTTTTTTTTGCTAATTTTTAATGGAACTGCTATTATAATATTTTGTATTTTTACAGTAATTTGTATTAAATATAATAGAATATAAACATTGAACAAGCTAAAGTACAAAATTTAATTCAAATTATAAAATGTTTTTTGAAGTATTTGAAATTAATATAATAAAATAAATAAAGCAAAATTGAATAGGAATTAATGTTCATACATTTTTTCAATTAATTCGTTACACTTAACTTGTGCAAGCATCTTAAGTTTTATAAATCAACTACTATATATGATTATGCATTATATTTTAATACCCAGAAAATAACTAATTATAAATCAAAATATTTTATTTTTATTCGTAAAATATTGTACAATTTACATCTGTTTATTGTTATTGTAGATTTTAATATAATTATTATAAAGCAATTGCAATAATCACCAGGAGCATCAAATAGTTGTTATTTTCAATAATTCGATCGCAATCTCAATTCACCTAATCACAATTAAGCGAACATTATTAGAAATTAATAGCCTTTCACTGAATTTGTCAAACGCATCCCACAAGTAACAGTATAAATAATTAAAATGAGATTGCATTTCATCAATTATTTAGCGAAGAAAAAGAAAGACAAAACAAGCAACATAGACATTTGAAATATATATCGCTGCAAGCCACAGAGTATCCTAATTATTGCACTGTACTGAATGCTAATACAACTACGCTTTGGAACAATTTAGAGTATGTTATAATTACATTAGTCATGCAGAAAAGGTTGCAAATTTTACACTTGTCTTTTCCTTGCTTTCTCGTATAAATTAAAAAATCATTGTCCAAAAAATGCATTTACAATTGGTCGTATTTGCATCCAACAGAATCGTGATCTGTTTTTGAAATAAATAAATCGTTTGTTGCTCCGCGTAGAAACAAATTGTAAAATAATTAAATGACTTTGATAATAATGACAACAATAAGAGCGTGGAAACATTCGTGGTTGTACCAGAAGTTTCAAGTTGTTTATAGATGGTGTAGTTGAGGAATCCGTATGAAATCATTCAATAGACGGAATAGTCTCAGTATTTCCTACAAGTTTCACCTGTCAATAGCCATCAATGCTTTTACACTACCGAAATCGGCTTAACAGAAGGTAATGGAGGGATTTGATGGTGCAATTTCCGGAGGAGGCTTCTTCCGGAATATTCGTGATTGAGAATTATACAGAACGTAATGTAAATACGAACTTGAATATTGATTTGATGTTTTACATTTCTTATACACAATAACCTTGGTATGCTAATTTCTTCTCTTTTTCCATCTGTTTGTTTTAGAATTACATTGTAATGGATCATTGGAATAATTATAATGGTTTATCATTATTTCATTTTATATCAAAATTAACACGCTGTTCAGATCAAAATACGTACAATTTTATCTGTCAGTTAATGCGTCTATCAATGCGGTTAACGATATTTAATAGAATGATATGGTTTCACGAATAAATATTAACAATAATAAGTATTAATAATTCATCCTATTTTTAATTTTATTTTTAGAATATCTAAATGTAAATTATTCTTCTTCAATTATAAACATAGATGTGCTAATAATAATGCATTTTATTCGATCGATCTGTTCAATTTATTTTTCGTTAAGCAAAGGAATTTTCATTTATTTACTAAATGCAAAAAGATAGAATTTCAAAATGTATTCTTCATTCGTAATGAACGAAAACACTATATCAGTGAATATAAACGCATAAGATAAATCTGTACTTACAGTTATTTATTTTCATTTAAAGTAGAGTAGAAACAGTTGTACGTTTTAGAGGTAGATGAAAGTACATGTTCTTTAAATAAACAACTGTGTTTAGACATTTAAAACTACTTGTTTCATTCAGCAATTGTGATTCAAGAGATCTTTTATAAATGTAATTTACATTTTTCAATGCATTTAATCCCATTTATAACAACAACACGATAAACATTATTTGTACGTTCGTTTCTGATAATGGTCTTGTTTTACAACAATACACAGGTAGCTAAAAAATGTGAAAAAATTAAGTTTTACTATTGTACTTTACCATTATGATTGTTTTAAAATGACATTAATTTGAAACAATATTTGATATTGTAAAAGTATATTAGAAACAAATTAAATACAAAATTGTGCTTTTGATTAAACGAATATAAATAAGTAATGAAACTACTGTTAATAGTAGTAAAATTTGTCATTTCTAAGCACGTTGATCTAAGCCGTTATGCCAAATAAAAAATATTTGTCGCTTTTTTATCCCAGCAAATGTTTCCTTTTTATAAATATTGGTTAATTTTAAAAGTATACGTATAAATAATTTAAATGAATTGTTACATCATTTTAAATACATCATAAATTATCCTTAATTTTACAACTATATATATTAATGCGTTGCGAATATTTCCTTATTAAAACTTGCAATTTAATTATAGTGAAATAAATGAAATAATTCGAATTCAGTACTTAAAAATTCAAATGTTAAAACAATTCATTTGACTGGAAATTAAATTTTTCACGTAAAAAGAAAATCTTGTTTTCTAGGTTTATACTACGGAAGTTTCAATACACAATTTCAGATTTATCAAATATTAATTTGAATTTATATCACGTGGTAATCGGCATTGTTCAAATGAGATATAACAGTTTAAGCAAGTTCATTTTGAACCGATGATCATGTTAATGTACTGATATATTAATTGAAACATATCCATCGCGATTCATTACTTGTCATTCAATTTCGATATTGAAGTTATCAAGTAGATAATGGAGTTTTGTTTGCTATTTCCATACTCGTTTTTAATATTAAGTAGTCGTTTTTAACCTTGTGTCGATCATTTAAAGATTGATAATTTGTATATATTTTTTTCAAATATTACTAGAAATATATTTTAAATACGGGTTTTTAATATATTAATCTGCATTTTTAATCAGAAAATAGCACTTTAAATACTTATTTTCATTCTTAAAGAAAAACGTTTGTTTGATAAAATATTTTACGTACAAAAAGAACAATGTTTAATCAAATCTATTTATGTATTTATGCAAATGGTTAAATTAGTAAATATTAAATGTATGATGAAAATAACTAATTTACTGATTTATTTTATTGGATAATTTCAGTGCATAATGTACATAAATATAATATATTTTATATTTTTTATAATTTCTCTATGCAATAAAATTATGCTTTTATTTGAAAGATAGAAAATGTATAGTTTTATATAAATAAGGGAATTGTTATAAAATTGTCAAAACATTAAAATATTTAACAAAGCAATGGGCATTCAAATGAAACTAATAACAAAAAATCAGAAAGAAAATGACAACTGTAACTATACTTAATAAATTAAAATATTTATATATTATATTATAATACATGTCATTTACTTATGATATAATATATTGTAATTAAAACAATAAATATTAAATGAGTCAAACTAATTACAATTACTCATTATACAAATTAAATACACATGTTATTAGACAATAAATAAATATATATAAATTTGCAATATTTTGTAAATATTTAATTTAAAAAAATTACTTATTAAATTGTACTTTTAAATTTAATATATGTCCAAATATTAAGCAATAAGAGTTAAAATCAAAATATCTATTACTGAGAATAATAATAGATATTAAATATAATAATAATAATAGATATTAAAATCTCTACAGCATTTTTATTATTTCTTTATATCTATTTTATTTATTTCTATTGAACATCCTTTTATTGTTTTTGATTATCATAGCTATGTACATTTAAAATAATTATTATGATTTTATAACAAGACTGAATACATATTTTTATAATAATTAGAACGGTATATTTATTTACAATAATTATGATGATTGGATTCCAACTATAAAACTACATGACATCAATATATTTTTTAACATTGATTTCCATGATGTAGAAAATATTTTTATAAAATAAATTTTTATAAAATAAATATTTGATAACACGTCCACAAAAAGCATTAAATAACGATGGTATTATATTTTATGCACATATATACAATTATTCATACAAAATGCCCACGTTGCATAAAATTGAACTAATAAAAATTTATTCATTAAAATGTTTGCGCAATATTTGACGCACCAGACACTTTCAAATAATATT